>CAVNYN010247777.1:0-18237 GCA_963692815.1 Nyctanthes arbor-tristis
ATGACAATCAATCTCCAAGTGCTTAGTCCGTTCGTGAAACACAGGATTAGCACTAATATGGATGGCTGACTGACTATCACAGTGTAAGGAAAAAGGCAACTGCAGTGGAATATAAAATCTTGAAGAATGTAGGATATCCAAAGAAGCTCACAAACAGAAGAGCCCATACTCTTGTGTTCTGCCTCAGCTGAACTACGAGAAATATTAGTCTGCTTCTTTGTTTTCCAAGAAATTAAAGCATTGCCTAAAAACATACAATAGCTGGTGAGTGACTTCCGAGTATCTGGATGGGAAGTCCAGTCTGCATCACAATAAGCTTACACAACAAAATTGTTAACAGCAGGGAAAAATAAACCAGTGGATAAAGTGCTTTTGACATACTTAAGCAAATGGATAGCCAAATTCCAGTGACAGATAGTAGGGCAGGAGACAAATTGGCTTAGTTGTTGCACAGCAAATGTGAAAACCTCGGGCTCTCGGCGCCCGAGACGCCGTTAAAATATTTCTCTCTTCTCTTTTTAAATAAAGTAAATCAAAGTAAATCAAGAGTGAATAAAATGCGGAAAATATCTTGATTCAAAAGTGATAACTCAAAAGATAATTCATCGGAAATAATCAACTGTTTCACACGACATCAAACGTTCTCCAAGTACTTAGACCAAGTTTGAATCAATTAACATCAAAAGTTTTCAAGTACTTAAACAAAGTTTGAATCATTCAAAATAAGGCTAATTTAATTTATTTTGGAAGCCACTATTGCTCAAGGCGTCTCCTCCGACTCCAAGTCTGCAAAATGTTAATTTTGAAAGGGGTGAGTATTTCATAGAAATACTCAGTAGACTCAGCGCAATATTAACCAATTTATACTACAAACTTACATATAAACATGCAAATCATATATCATAAGTTTCTACTAAAAAAAAGCATCGTATGGTAAATGCAGGTTTTCGACTCTCGTCTCATGCCCGAAGACATATCAATACTAGCGCGCATAGTAACATCATAGCATGCATGCAAAATCTGTGCATAGCAATAAAGCATATGCAAAAGTCTCGTCTCGTCTCGTCTCAAGTATAAAGCAATTAAGCTAATGCAAATAACATATAAGAACATAAGTCACATATCCATATGCAATCCATAGAACAATCAATTAATATTATCGCTATTTTTGAGAAAATATCTTAGAAAAGAGTCTACCTCAATTTTCTCTAAGTCGAGCTAATAGGCAGGGTTTACTCACTTATTCTTCACTCCTCGCCTATAAAAGAATATGAAACTCAAATTAGAATTTTTGTTAAAATGAGTTATTTTATAAAATAAATTATTTATAATAAAACAATTGTATAAAATACTTAAAGTGTTGTGCCTAATGTGACTAGTGCCCAAAGGTTAGGGGAACTAGAAAATTAAGGATTAACTAAGATTTAGGTATAAAATATATGAGTTTAATTAAACTAATTTAGAAATCCTCAAAATTCAATAAATCTAAAAAAAAAGTTATAATTTAAATAATTAAAGTCATTAGCTTTCATATTTAATAAAATAGGGCTTAAATTAAAATGAGTATAAACTAATTTATGGGTTTTAAATAAATAAAGTTAAACATGAACTAAAATTTAAATCTTATAAACTTTTAAAATTAACTTGAAGAATCATCAAAATAAAGGACCAAAATAACTGAAAATGAAAGCTTATAGGTTAAAATGAATAAAACATAAGTTTTTGGACCCATCCGAAAGGGACCGAAAGTTTGAGGGCTAAAAGTGATGAAATCAGAAGATTCGAGCTCATTTAAACTAAATACAAGATTTAGGACTAAAATGACACAAAATAAAATTTTAGGGTTAAAATGTGAATATTACAAATATAATATATTGCTCCCTCAACCCCCATTTCATTCGACAGAGTAGGGAGAGGGGCAGGGGGTTCTCGGTAGATGGGGGGTGGCCGGGCTCCCTCGTTCGCCGGCGACACTGCGCCCGAGCGTGTCGTCCGCGGAAGTGATGGCCCCAACAGGCCGATTTGGGTGCAAGGCGGCAAGAGGAGAGGAAAACCGAGCTAAATCAGTCGCCTAGCCCAAAAATTTCAAAACACAAAAGCTGCGATTTGACATATAAATAAAGCTAAAGGTTTGGGTATGGCTTGTAGAGGTGAAGTGGACGAAATGGGTAGAGTTTTGGTGGTGAAATGTGGTGGTGGTGTTGGAGGCAATGGGGAGCAGCCGGCGGTGGTGGCGGTGCACGGCGCGCGGCAGTGTTCAGTGGGGGTACTTAGCCAAAATGTGGCTCTATCCTCCCTTGCCCACTCATTTAACCCAAGAAATTGCATTTTGTAAAACTTGTGGATGTGTGTGTTGAGAGGCCGTGGCTGCTGGTGGTGGCCGAGGTGGTGGCGCACGGCGGTGGTGATGACTTTGGCCTTCATCTTCCACTAATGACACACATCAAAATTGAAATTCATAGCTGTATGTGTTATTGGCAGGATGGGCAGTTTGTTGTGTCTGGTTTTGTGCATATGTGTATGTATGCATATATGATGAGAATGCATATGTTTTCCTTCCAGGTTTTTGCTTGTGTTTTGTGTATGTATGAAAGTGTATGTTGTTGAGTGTGTGAAGGTGATTGGGATGAAGGTGGTGGTGTGTGAAGGAGATATTGTGTGTTTGAAAAACTTCCATAAGAGAAAAAAGGGAGAAGAGGGGACGGTTGGGGAGGGAGAGAAGAGCAGACCTTATTTTGGATGGTGGCTGCTGGATTGGGCTGTTGGAGGGGGTGTTGTTGGGAGGAATTTTATAGGATTAAATTTGGCATAGGGTTGCAAGGGGTTGAGGGTTTGAATAAGGGTTGCCAAATGAGGACAAATTCTTAATCTAGGGGTTTAATTATCATGATTTTGGATTAAGAACTAAGGGGTTGATAAAAGTACTAATTAACTAAGTTTTGTAGAAATTGTAAATTGAAATAAAAGAAAATTTTGTAAAAATGTGAATTAAGCTTAATTTACCTAAATGGTTAGTTAAATGGTAATTAATCAAGTAAACTATAATTTATTAATTAAGATAAATATTCATTAAATTAAGTTTAAGAATTAAATTCGATAAATTTCGGGAGCGACGCGATTAAAATTTCGAAAATGTAAAGTTTAAAATTTTAAAATTTTCAGTCGCTACAGCGAAAGTAATGTCAGGCCTGGTCAAATTCAGATAGAGCAACCTGCCAACGAGCCTCCCATATTGCTCTGGATTAGAGAAAGGGACACCTCCAGTAGAGGAAAGTTTTTGACCCTTACGGAAAGGAGTAACAACTTCCTTAGCTCCAGTTAAACTAGCAACAGTAATAAGATCTAAGGCATATTTTCTTTGATTCAAATAGATCCCAGCCTCAGCCCGAGCAATTTCCAAGCCTGAAAAATACTTGGCAAAGCCCAAGTCTTTAATGGTAAAAGCCTGATCAAGAGAAGTTTTAATCTGAGTAAGGGCTGTTTCATCATTCCCTGTTAAAAGAAGATCATCCAAATACACCAACACAGCAAGAAAAACATTACTAGAGTCAAAAATGTAAAGGCAGTGATCATGTGCTGATTGTGTAAAACCAAATGCCTCCAAATGTCTACACAATTCAACATTCCATTGTCTGCTGGCCTGTTTTAATCCATAGAGAGATTTTCTAAGCTTGCAAACCTGCCCTTGAAGGGCTTTAATACATCCCTTCAGAGGCCACATATACACATCCTCATCCTCATCCAAATGGCCATGCAAAAAAGCATTATTAATATCTAGCTGATACAATGGCCAATTTTTAGCAGCAGCTATAGCAATAAAAATTCTGATGATAACATGTTTTGCCACAAGTGAAAATGACTCAAAATAATTGACTCCAGCAATTTGATTAAATCCCTTTGCCACTAATCTTGCTTTAAATCGATCCAGAGTACCATCTGATTTTAATTTGAGTCTAAATACCCATTTTGAACATATGGGTTTCTTGCCAGCAGATAAATCTACAACAGTCCAGGTTTGATTTTTCTCCAAAGCTTCTAGTTTCTTGTGCATAGCTTCTACCCATTCTACTTTAGTGCTTGCCTCTTTGTAGGAGGATGGTTCCTGAATAGTGCCAATGTTCGCCAAAAACTGTGTGTACTCAGTGGTGAAACAGGAAGCAATATGGAAAGGAAAAGTATGAGGTGTCTATGATATGGGAGAAGAAATTATTGGAGGTGAAGATGGAATAGTGGTACTCATATTGGTAACAAAGTCTTTATGCCAAAAAGGAGGATTTTTAATCCGTGAACTTTGTCTAACAACAGGACTAGGAATTGGAGAAGTAAAGTCTGAAGCTGTTGAAGATGGGACATCAGTACCCTGTGTAGCTGCAGGGGATGCAGGCGGAAAACCGGAGGAAAGGTGACAGGATCAATGTCATGTACTGTTTCTGGAGAAAAAATTGGTGATTGAGGTTCATCTGTGGTTGAAATTATAGGTAAAGGTGGTCCATAATCAGAAGGAGAAAAATTGGTACAAGGTAATATGTGTTCATGAAATATGACATCCCTAGAAATAATTATCTTCCTGGAATTGAGATTATAGAGTTTAAATCCTTTCTGTCCAGTACTAAATCCCAAGAAGACACATTTAGTCCTTCTAGGTGAAAACTTATATTTATGGGGCTTTGTAATGGTGGCATAACAGAGAGATCCAAATGTTTTGAGTTGTTGATAAGACGGAGGTTTATGATAAAGAATTTCATAGGGTGTTTTCCACCCTAGCATTTTAGAGGGTAATTTGTTGATTATATATGTGGATAGAAGAATTGCTTGTCCCCAAAAATGAGTTGGAAGGTGGGGTTGGAACAGAAGAGCACTTGCTATTTGTAGAAGATGCTTATGTTTCCTTTCTTCGACTCCATTTTGTTGAGGGGTGTAAACACAGTTTCTTTGGTGTAGGATTCCATGACGCTCTTCCGATCTCACTGAAATTCTTGGCTTAGAAATTCTGAACCATTATCAGATCTAATGATTTTAATGTTTTTCTCAAACTGAGTTTGAATCAAATGATAGAAGGCTTTGAAGCTAGAAAGAACTTGTGTTTTGTGTTTAAGTAAAAATGTCCAACTAGTTCCCCGGCTGAAATCATCAACAACCGTAAGAAAATATTGTGCCCCTGTGTTTGTTGGTGTTTGACACAGCCCCCACAAATCTATATGAAGTAAATAAAAAATCTCAGAAGTCTGAATAGTGCTCTTTGGAAATGGAAGTCTATGCTGCTTGGAATAAGCACAAATATCACAAGGAGACAAGATGTCTTTATTACAGGCAGATAACATTTCTAAGTGATTCAAAACTTTAACAGAAACATGGCCTAATCTTTTATGCCATAGGAGAACACAATCATCCTTGGCTTTATTCTGAGGTTTACACATACCATTGACGGTAAGGGTAAAAGATGGTGTCCTCGTTATTGCGCTGAGTTTCTGAATGGTAGAGGCTGAAAAGGAGTCTTTATCCAGTATATAAAGATCCTTCACCACCTTTCCAACAGCCAAAATATTATCAGCCTGAGGATCCTGCAATAGGCAGTAATCATCAAAGAAAGTGAATTTCAGTTTTGTGGATTGAGTGAGTTTTCTGACAGAGCGGAGATTGAGTCTAAAAGTTGGTATATGCAGAACATCAAGAAGTGTAATGTGTTCTATTATATTGATTGGTCCTTTGTGTTTAACAACATTATAAAGTACCATCTGGAAGATAAACAGGTGTAATATCTTTAATAATTTCAAGTGAATGGACGAGATTAAGATCGTAGCACATATGATTTCTGGCTCCAGTGTCAACTATTCAGGTTCCAACTTCTAACATATTAGCAACACTTAAAGCATAAATGAGTTTAGGATTTAGCACAGAACCTGAAAAGTCCCCCAAATGTGCAAGGTTAACATTGCTTGAGTTATCCACTCCTTTTCCCTTCAATGCCTTCAGGATTTCCTCCTGAATTAACTCTGTAATGTTTATTTCACCCAGCAAATCCTTCACCTGATCAACCTTTTTAATTGTACTCAGGGAGCTTTTTGCCATATTAACAATTGCCTTCCCGTTGTTATCCTTCTTTTGTTCCTTCAATTTATTATACCAGTCTGGATATCCCAAAAGCTCAAAGCAGGTCTTCCTGAGATGTCCATTCTTGCCACAATAGTCACAGTATAACACTTTCTTCTCTTCTTTAGTTAATTCATATATCTCTTGCCACCTCCTTTTCCAGTCCCACTCTGTTGTTAATTTGATGGCTTAGCTAATAAAGCATTCAATTCTGCATGATCTCTAAAAGCATTATGCACTTCCCTTTGTTTTTCAACAGTTTGAACCATGGTGAAAGCTTTGTGAACAGTAGGTAGAGGTTCAAGAACCAAAATCTGACTCTTAATGTGCTCGTATTCCTCATTCAAACCCATCAAAAAACTCCATTAATCTAGTCTGGGAAGTTATCTCAGCCACTAGATTAGTAGATTCACAAACACACATTGGAAGAGTCTAAAAAATTCAGTTCATCCCAAAGCCTTGTGAGTTTGGCAAAATACCGAGTTACATTCAAACTCCCTTGTGCAATTGAGCTAATTTCTCTACGTATCTGATATAACTGAGGACCATTACAACCCCCAAACTTCTCCTCAATCTCAATCCATAATTTTCCGGCAGTCTGTGCATAGATAAAAGCCTCTACAATATCTTTCGAAATCGAGTTTAAAAGCCACGAAATTACCATATAATTAACTCAATTCCATTTATTGAAGGTAGCTCATTGTTTATCAGGAATCTTAATTGTTCCATCAATTAAACCTAATTTGTTTTCAGCTCCCAGTGCAATACGCACCGAACGACTCCAAGCAAGGAAGTTCTTACTGATCAGAGGCGCAGAAACGAGAGCCATTCCAGGATGATCAGATGAGTGTAAAAGCAGCGGATCTTCAATTTTCTCTTGATCGAGCACATCGATCAAATCCTCAACGCCTGGTTCATGAATCAGATTTCGTGGATGTTCCCGTGGATTCGCAGCCATCGATTTTCTTATTTACGTAATTGATCTTTGAAGCAACACGGTAATTATCGTAAATTCACCTTTTCAACCAAGGATTTGAACCCCAAATCCTACCTGCTCTGACACCATGAGCAATTAGATGCATCGAGAGAGAAAATGGTTTATTAATCAGAATCGTAAAGATCACGCAATACAGATGATTTTGTCTTATACACAAAAGAGTTAGCTAAACTAAATACTAACTAATTCGTTGACTAAGTAAGCTGATGTGGACAACTAAAAACATAAAGTACATGCTAAGTAGAAAAAGATATACAGGAAAAACACTGGATAATAAACCAATAATTCCACGGAAAGGTTGGTGGGGTTAGGTGTAATTAACTCGATAATTATATAGGAAATTATGTTTTCAATTAATTAAATAATTTCATAAATAATGGTGACTCTATTTAAATAATTTTCTTATGACATCAAATAATTAATTCCGTATTCATTTTATTTAATTTCTTAAATTATTTATTTAGGATAATAAAATGAAATATAAGAAGTTATTTGCAAGAATAAGAGTGCGTTTGATTACAATATAGAATTTAGTTGGAAAGAAAATATTTTTCTGTCAATTGAATTACCAGTAATTAAATTCCATAGAAAGTGAATTACAACGTGTTTGATTGGAAGTGAAATTCTCGAGGAAAAAATATGAATTACCTAGAAAACAAAAAACATACACCCCTCTTAGGAAAATATTTTATTGTTTTCAAGGAAAAAGTGATCACATGACCAAAAGATGAAAAATATTTTCTATGGAAAAAAAAGTGAATCGAACACCACAAAAGTAGAAATTTATGTGAAAAACCTTATTTTTCACAGAAAATCCTTACTAATCAAACACACTCTAAGTGATTTTCATGGATTTCATCTGCAACCACCATGCCCTTCATTTACAAGAAAGAGAATAATTATTTTTGAAACATATTATTTTATAAAAATGTTTCTAGAAAAATAAGGTGATGTTTGGGGAAAGAAAGTGAGATAGGCATATATCATACTATAAATAACCTCATGCAAGAAAATAAGAAAAGTCTATGTATTTAAACGACTGTCTTCATATTTTTACATGACTAGTGATGTACCTGTGTGTTGCACGGGAATAAAAAATTAACATAAAGTCTAAGAAATTTAAGACAGACATACAAAATTTCAAGTTTCCCACGTCGACGACAATATAAAACATTGAAAAATATAGCATAATATTAAAAAAAAAAAAAAAGAATTCCCATGAGAAACTTAAATGTTGTTTGTGTAAAAACCTTTCAAATAGATGCACAGAAATATAAATAATTCAAAAATATATTAACATAAAATATATCTAAATTTAACCACAACTAATCTATATATATACTATTAATTCAATGTCAATCCTCTCAAAAGAATAAGATAAAATAAAATAAGCTCAACATTTACAAATACATCTTCAACATTGCAGAGTAAAAATATAAAGACTGTAGATCAACTAAGGATATGCCAAGACAAAATAGACTTGACCTGAAAATCAAATAGTAGGACAAATTAGTACCAATAATAATCAAGCAGAAAATAAAATTACAAATAAATATGTGCACAAATTCCTTAGAAGCATTAAGATACAGAAGAAAGGAACATGTTCATAACCAAATAAGTTGACCAAAAACGCATTCTAATATTCACCCATGAAAGCCAAAATTTAACAAAAACTGAAAAAAAACACATAGCTGGAAATTACTATATGATTTTCTTCCCGCAGTGCATGCCAAAAAAATGCAAATTAAGTGACATTAAAAGAACAACTTGCATTGAACCAATAATAAATAAATAGTAAAAAAACAGAACAATGTGATAAATAAATAGGTAAAAACGCAAAACAGTGTAATAAAAACTTTAAAGAATAGTCCTGATTGAAGTGTGCTAAACTATTGTAAGTTTCTGAAAACCTCCTTGTACGCCACATTAACAGCAGAGTTTATTGATCGTCTGTCATATTGTCACAAATCAAAATTTTGAACCATTAGATTATTGTAAAGTATAGAGTTAGCGGAAGGGACATATCAATCACAAGCAAAAGAACAAATTTAACAATTAATATTGATAATAATTCTATTGTACTGAAATGGGATAATTTTCATTCTCTTGACCTGTAGAATATTTATACAAAGGAAATAATCCCTCCCAAACTAAACCAATACAAAACTTAATCTACAAAGAAAAAAAATCTTTACGAAACTAAGCCAATACAAAACTTGCTACTATGTATAAGAATCGTGATTGATGATAATCGGGAATCAAGGGCGAAGAACCGTGAATCAAGAGTTAAGATAATCATAATTCATAATTAACAAATTTAGCATCCAATATACAAAAGAAATCTAATACACAATTTTACTCATTGAAAACGATAGGGACGTGGCCCACATTGATGACAATGATGTGGCCATATTTTAAGCATAATCACTACAAAAAGGCAAATCGGTATCTATATATCTATACATTAAGAGAGGATAGCTTTCTCATTTCATTTTCCCACCCATTTCACTTTCCGATTCGGTCATATATATCATAGCCCATTTCCCTCTTAAATCGTGGCCCTTCATTTTATTAAAGAGTTTCCTTTTATTATTTTTTCATTTACCTTTTATCTTTTTGTTACTTTCCTTTTATTACTTTTCTACTTCCCTTTCTTGGGTTTCATTCCTTTCATTCTCCTCATCGTCAAATTTGTGTCGACGTGGAAGTTGTCTCATCTTCTTCCACTCCTGTTGTCTGTTGGATCTTTCCCGAAGTAGTTTAGTTATGTGATGATCCATGGTTTTCAGAATCATACGTGTCTTCGAGATCGGAAGAGCACACGTCTGTTACCTAATTTCAATGGAGTCCCTGGTCGAGCTTGGGCTTCTAAGTTATTTGATTTGTACAAATCTTTTATATATTATCCTTATCTTTTATTCCAATTCAAGTAAGTTACTCCACTCTTTGTATAAATCCGAAACCCTAATTTAATTTTTATCTGAAACCCTAATTTAAATTTATTGATTTCTAAATATTGATTGATTTGTTTGCCCTAATATTTCCGTCGATATAACCATATCAAATTTTGGAGTCCTAATTTAAGTAAATTTTGGAGTCCTAATTCAATGTTCAATCCTAATTAGGCAAAGATACATTTTCTTTTTCTCTTATTTTTTTGCTAAGATCAATCGCCGCCTTTTTATTTATCCCTAAATTATATGGATTCCTATCATACATGGTAAGTTCATTGGAAATATGGTATACATTATAGGCCCACCTTTGTTAGGGCTTCATTCGTTGCTTATTTAACGTATGAAATAGGTAGTTTTTTTAACACACTCATTTAATAGTTCTGTTGTGTCTTAGTTATTATTATTCCCATTTAGTTTGTGCATATTTGTCCCTATTTGTTGTGATAATCAAATGGCTCCAGTTAAGTTTACTCTCAATGAGGTTACCAACAAGCTTCCAAAGAATGTAGCATTCCTTCTACGCGTTCTGTAGAAAGTTATCTATGCTTTTCAAAATAGAGAGCTTAGAACTAGGGTTATTGAATCGGTCTTGATGGATGAGCGGGTATGTCAAAATTTTGTTCTTAATTATTTTGTTTAGTTACTTGATTGTGTTAGCAATTTTGTATACTTTTAATTGGTCTGTACCTGTTTGGAAGCGTAGAATTATGGATTTTGATATTGTTACATACTTCTAATATTTTCTGTCAATGGATTTTGATTTGGTGCATTAGGGTTACTGATTTGGTATTGATGGAGCAGCAGGTACTTTCAAAATGTGTTCTAAAATTTTGTTTATTTAATTTACCATGTTCACAATTTTGTGAAACATGTATTGATCCATTTTTGTTTAGTTAGTTCACTGTATTTGCAAGTTTCTATACTTTTAATTGTTCTATACCTATTTGTAATATTAGAATTAATGGGATGCATCAAACTAAGAATTATAGAGATGTATGATTGTGTAACATACTATTTATATTTTCTATTATGGATGAAGAATTTGTTGCAGTTCACTGTATTTGCAGGTTTGTATACTTCTAATTTTTCTGTACCTGATTGTAATATTAGAATTAATGGGATGCATCATACTTAGAATCATAAATAGATGCATGATATTGTAACATACTATTGATATTTTCTATTATGGATGAAGAATTTGTTGCATTAGGGTTACTGAGTTGGATTTTTATTTTGTTGGGATATGATGGGATATGAGAATTGTATAGACACATCCTATTGATAATTTTATTATGTTATGATCAATGCTACGTGCCATTAACCTTATTCACAGTGTTTATATTCTTCTGATTTATCTGTTACGTTGTTTGTGAACTTTGAGTATGTTGCATGCCTTGATTATAGTTTAAATAAGTTAATTTTAAGGCTTTTTTTATTATAAATCTTCTAGGGAATTTTGAACATCAGCCATTTGTGATCTATGCATGCTTTAGAATTTAATTATTTTTTGGAATTGTAAGGCAATTTGTGATATGAGCCTGTGTGACCAATTGTAAGACTCTGATCTGTTTAACCATAGTCCCCATCCCTTTACTGTTTTCTATTGCCATTAATCTATATTAATGAAAAGATGATAGTTTTATAAGTTTTGTTTTAAGTTAGTTTACTGTAATTCTATTTTCTGAATACTTTTCAATTGTGACCATTTTATGAATAATCATAAAATTTTAACTTGACATCTCTCTGCTTATTTCACATCAATTCCAAATCCTATACTCTTTTTTTCCCCTATGCATGTTTACCTTTAGTGTTTTCTTTTCCTATCAATCTATATTCATCAAAGGATGATAGTTTTTTAAATTTTGTTTTTTGTTAGATTACTGTTATTCCAGTTTCTGAACATTTTTCACAATGTCAATATTTTATAAATATCTAAACGAATTTAAGTTGACATTGTTCTTCTTTTTCACATCAACCCAAACCTATTACTGTTTTTTTTAACTCATTCATGTATACATGTAATGTTTTCTTTTCCTATTAATATAGATTAATCAAGACATTATAATTCTCTCAGTTTTGTTTTTACTTAGTTTACTATGTTTCCAATTTCTAAACATTGTTCAAACTGTGGTCATTTTATTAATAATCATAATAATTTCTCTGATATATTGTTTGTGGACTTCTATTCTTGAGCATGCCTTAATCAGACTATTCATGTAGCTTTCCTTATTTGACTAATGTTAATTTCCCAGCTTACATTGAATATATCACTCCATGTGATTTCCCAACTTACACTTTGTATTTCATTTTTTAAATATATAGGGATCCAAAATTTAGGCGTCAATCACGCAGCAGTACATTTCGGAGTTTGGCAACCAATTGGAGGAACATGGCTTTTATGCAATGATGCATTTTAGTGTGAAGGAAAATGTTGGCCAATGGAAGCCAATACCCCACCAGTATATGTTGTTCTTTAATGAGCTTACAAAGATCAGTCGACAAAGTAATGACAGGCACCCTTGCTACCCACTTAGCATATATAAGTTCACCCCCTTTGTTGATGTTCTTAATTCCCCATATGTGGCCGGTCCTGACCTTATTGTTAATTTAGCCATATATATTGGCTTTCTACTTATTATTTTCCAATGCAATTAATTAATATTATAAAGCTAATATGTGATCCTCCCTCTTTGATTTTAACTAATATATTTGAGTCTTGCTATTTCAGATATCATTAGGGCATTTAATCCTCGAGAGGGTGTTAAGAAGCCTGTTGTTACAGAAGGGCCCTTAAAGTGGAATAGTTTTTATATTCATGATCTTGAGTAAGAATGTCTCATATGCTTAAAATATAAATAAGTACATTTTCGACTGCCTAATTATATTGTATTTTTTTTTTATCTTATATAAAGGAATAGGAGACTCCACTGTACGTTGTGGGATGGGCATGTAGACCAGTTCAAGAGTTATTTATCTACTCTGAAGGAAGACCCAGTTCTTGTTCTGCTCTAACTGTGCCGCATCAATGAGCACTGAAGTATGTTATTTTGACTTATAGAACCGTATTCTGTTCAGTTGATTTGGTGTACTTTCTAGATATTGTTTGACCTTTTTTTTTAACTAATCCTTAGACGAGTCAAAAAGTGTCTCTACATCCTTTCATATTTCAAGGATGCTGATAGACGAGCAAACACTTGAAATAGAGGAGTTCTGCATTGGTATACATTCCTACCTCGATAATATTTTGCAGTCCTCCAATTTAAAATGTTGTAAACTGACTACGCTAATGAATTTAATTAGGATCTTAAACATGGGGCCTTCAGCGTCACGTCCATTGCGCCAATACTTTTCTTCATCTGGCATATCAAATGAAGATGAGAGAGAGATTGGTTTCACACAGAATATCACAGAATTATCCCCAGCTAAATAGGTAAATTTTTAAATTGATTCTTTTCTTTTACGTTTACTGTATATTACCATTCACTTTAGATATAACTATATTGATCTTACCATAGGTTTGTAGGTGTTGGCTTTATGGCGAGCTCAACTCTGTATTGTCTCAGAATAGTTGGGCTTATCTGGGATGTCATAATCCCACTTGCTATAAGAAGGCCTTTAGGGACACTGGAAGCACCTCTGCCCAAAGTGTCGTGCCCCCTTTCTAGAGGGTGTTTAGAGATATAGCTTAAGGCTAAGAGTCAAGCATAATAGGAATTATGTTGACGTGATGTTGTGGGAGGGGAAAAGTCAGCGATTGATTGGAAAGGCCGCTATAGAGTTTACTAGCCAACTCGATCCTATGAGCTTGTTTTAGAAAGGATACAGTCACATGCGTTATTTGTTTCATTCATGATTTTGATAATTTCGTTTTATGTAGCTGAGTTTTTCCCTGTTTTAGGATAAATCAGCTCTAAAGGGCTGCCCTGATGAGATATTAAATTTGGTTGGTAAGAAGCTTTTATTTAAAATTGACCAAAGCTTTCTGAGCCTATCAGGCAGGGGAAAGGTCTATTTGGTAAACATGATTTCCAAGAATAAAAGCAAGATTAAAGAACTTTCTACGGTCAGCGGAGATGAATCCAAGGTAATACTGCAATATGTAATATGAACTGTTATTATAGTCTTATTATAGTCCATGACACTACGTTGGATAGCTGTTTTATTTACAATTTTTTTATTTTCGTCAAAGGATTACAACTCAGATTCGGATCTGGAACTACTTTTTGATCAAGCAACTGCTGTTGAATAGAATTTAGTATGAAATCTTTCGTGTCATCATTTGTCTTATATTTTAGAAGTGTATTTATCTATTTTCAAACCAATCATACTAATTTTTACTTATTCAGCCATCCGACCCCCATGACAATGATGACTTCCAGACTCCTTCTGAGACCCCTTCGAAGCAGCCTATTGAGGATGACCTGTTCAGCCCCGGTACAGCTGGATCGACATGATTTTTGACAAACAAAAAAATGAATAGAATCAAGATCAAAAAGCCTTAGAGTCGTCTGGTGTGATAAGGCTTTTCATGGGTTTTCTCTAAAAACATTGCCGGTTGGAAGAATACATACATTTAATTTAACTGCTTTTATTTTTATGCATACGGGGTGCATAAAAATTTACATTATATACACCAGTTTTGCATTTTTCCTTTTTTTAATGCACAGGTGGTGCATACAGAATTTACCACATAAACATTTTTCCGCTTTTATTTTATGCACGTGGGGTGCATAAGTATTTTATACTCTAATTATTTGTTTTTATTGGATTCATCCGAAGTATTTTTATGCATGTTATGTGTTTGGCTACTGATTGAAGGAATTTCCCATGCAATTCATTTTCTTTATTGATTTTTCAGCTACTACTTTCAAATCCCTTTTCTACTTTGAATAAGCTATATTCATGGTTGGTGCTGTTTTGTTGATGTTTTATATATGACTACTTGAATAGTATATAGGACTTTAGCATTGTTTTATTGTGGATTTTTTTACCTTACTTATCGGTAGATACAGCATGATGACCATTGGATTCTATGAATTTCTCTTCACTTATTTGGACGTTATTAAACTATTGGTAGGTCTGCATTTGGCTTTTCTTTTATATGTAGTTGCAGGTTATGTAGTCTATAAATTAAGTGATATGACTGCTGGTGTTCACGACTGTTTGATTGGGAATGTTCATCATTGCTGCTCTTTTACTGTTGACTCTCTCTATTTTCATCATTGATATATATGGAATGTTAATAGCAGGTATTCTTCCTTATGTTCTTTAACTTTCTGATCCTTTGCATTGGATTTAACTTTTGAATAGTTTAGACATTTCAATTGCATTGCTTATATGATTACAATAATGGTTGCAACATTCAAGATGATATTTATTCCCTTTTTGTCATCCTTGTAAGTTCTCTTCTTTGCTCCACTTTCGTCATTTGCGCACTGAGTCATCCTATGAACTTAGTGGTTTTTTTGTTCAAATCTGCCAGTTGCTTACAACTTCGCAGGTACATCTCCCTAGAGAACAGTTATGGATTAATCTTTAACTTAAATGAAATATGTGCAAAATTCTACATTCCCAAATATATTAATTAACTAATTTTAATCTATGAAAAAAAATGAGAGGGGAATTAATTGATGGGAAGAGGAGTAATAATCTATGTTTTAACTTCTATCGACTCTATCGTCTTACGGGTATCACATATAATATTTTTTTCTTTACGCCCATGAATGATATAATATTAGAGTCTAAATCTTTTTCACATAATTCTATTGTCTTCCTGTGCAACGCAGGGGTGAAATAACTAGTGAAACAAAAAGTCATGACACCTCACTATTATTATGCATTGACATACAAAAAAGAACAAAAACAAACCTAAGACCCAAAAAAAAAAAGGAAAAGAAAAGAAAAAAATAGACAGAAGAAGAATAACCCCTCTTGATTGATAAGAATCATTTTAAGGAACATTGGTTGTTGATCACCTTGAAGGCTGGCACTATCCACTTCCTCAACACACCAAGAGGCTAGCCCTTTCCTCCATCTCAAGATCCACATTCCTTAACAGTACTTGAACTAAAGCCATGGAACAAAATAAAGATGTGAAAAACTAGAGACGGATTGAATAAACTGCAGAGAACTTGAAAGACCAAAAGCAAAAAAAATAAACGATGAAACCTTATAAATGTTCTCGATCGAACTTTATAGGCACTTGGCCATTAAAGAATTCAGAAAGTTATGGTTACCAAAAATAAAGAAGCATTCGTTAAGTACAATTCTAAACTAATACCTTGAACCAAGCCAAATTCCAAAATTATAAAACAATAGATCGGCAATTAGGGATAATCCGCAATCAAAGAATTCTGAAATTAACATTTGTTAGATGCAATTCTAGACCGAACCCTTAAACCCACCAACTTTCATGATTAGAAAACAAAATCAAAATCAATTAGGGGTAATCAAGTTAAGAAATTGAGTGAAATTATTCAAAACTTTTCTTTTAAAATCCATATCGAGGAGGGCAATCGACCTTTACAGATCAAAAACTCCAAAAAATTTGGATTAATCAGCTAAAAATCAAGGAATCAAGAATCAACTTGAGTTGCTAGAGAATTGAAAAGCATAAGAAACGAGTATGAAAGACAAGAAACACGTAGAAAGGAAGAGAATAAGATAAGATGCCAGTAAATTACTATAATACCCACATCATCCAACTTAGCTACAAAAATAAAAAAAAAATGATGATGAAAGGCTGACATCACCAAAAAAATATAGAACCCACTTTATGGGGAAAAAGAGTACCAGTCACTTAAAGTAATTAATTAATATATATAGATTCCCAACTCACTTTTTTAGATGAAAATCATTCCCAAAACTCCCAACTCTTTTCTTTATATATCCCCACTTACTTTCTCTTCCACATGTAGAATACTTAGTATTCATGTTGTAATACGTTCTTGTGACTGCTCCTGTGTCAAGCAGCCATTCACTAGAGGTGCGAGCGTTTCATGATGTAATATTGGCAATGGAAGAAGACTGGTAATTTCGACCAGATAAGTTTTTAGTCTGATTGTTATTCCATGGAATATACTTGTTGGCCTGACAATATTTGATAGAGTGCCCATGTTGCCTACAAAGTTGGTAGTAGCCTCGATAGGGTTTGAAGGAACTATTAGAGGGGGGATTTTGATTGGCGTTACAATTTTTCAAAGAACAGCTAGGCTGCTAGTTTTTATTTGGACTAATGGTGATGTGTTTTATTAGCATTGTTGGCTGTGATGAGTGCTGATAAGGATGAAGAAAAGGAAGTTTGTGACGGAGCTAAGAGTTGAGCCTCTCGAGCGATGAGTTTTTCGTAAAGTTCATCAACTGAGATTGGGGATTCTTCGGTGCGAATTGCTTCACAAAGACCTTGGTATTCAAATCCAAGACCTCCAACAATATGCAGTGTGAGTTCATTTGGGTCAGGTGAGGGATTCATGAGAGCTAATTTGTCAACAATGTTGGGCGGGTCCAGCCCATGATGTTACCCAACTTAAATATAAGACAAAAGTTGGAGGATGAATTATATAATTTGGCTAAATAAAATTAGAAGTCTTGAGGGACACGAAATCCTAAACCTATTAAGATTTAGTTTTGTTTAATATATATATATATATATATATATATATGTTAAAGCATGCTGTGGAAATACATGAAAACAGGGGCGTGAAAAACGAAAACAAAAAGGACACGCACGGAACACGAAAAAGAGCAGAGAATACACAACAGAAACAAAGACACAATTCACGCACGGAATTTGTACGGCAACGGGAAGATTTGGTGGAAAGAAAATTCAGCCTTTTGTTTACTACTTGGAACGAGAATTTTGGACGTCGACTTGGGTGATCGTCTTCTTCAAGTAATGGTTTTCTCCAAGTTAATTCTTGGAATGAGTTAGGTGATATTTTTCTTCATCTCGTGTTGTTGATTATTGGGTTTCGTCTATTGTTAGATGAGTTCTTTGTGGTGCCAAGAATATTGTTCTTGACGGTGTTGCGTGATTGTGGTAGTGTGTAATTACCTCTTGATTTAGGGTAATAATCTTGAGAGGATAAACATTGTATTCCCATTATTATTTGGTGATAGTGGAGTTGTCGGTTTGCCCCGTCGATTTTCCCTTCTCATTTGAGGGTTTTACGACGTTAAATAATTCCTGGTGTTACT
>CAVNYN010247789.1:0-14166 GCA_963692815.1 Nyctanthes arbor-tristis
ATAAAAGCTCGTATTGTGTCCAAAGTCTGTTTCAGCACACGATACGAGCTTTTATTTTGAATTCAATTATCCAAATGTATATTGTCTACACACACGCGCATATAATACAAGAGTCTATGGGCACAATTAGGCAACTTTATACTACTTATTTTGGTTGTCATAATTAGAATTCTACTGTTTTTACCTCATAATGATGTCATTAATCCTTTAATTTTTTTTATTTTTATTCAATGGATTTTAATTTTTGAGATTCCTACTTTAAATGATGTAATTTTTATTTTTTTGCAGTTAAATATTGCCGGTGATTCAAGAAATATATGTAACTTTTGTATCTAGAGCCTGTTTTGGTACTACTAAGGTATCAGTGAATAATGTGATAGGATAAGAAAGGGACATGTTGCAATAGGGTTTATAATGTTAATATATATATATATATATATTCTATTGGTCCATATCATCTATTGATATCATAATTGTGCTAACATATGATATTTGAAAATTTTTATTTGAATGGTATTACATTCTGAATATGTAAACAACGTTCTAAAAAGTGTAAGACGTAGAAAAGCGTAGAGACCAAGCCTTAAGCTTAGGCGCGCTTAAAAGCACCAATGCTTGAAAAAGCAAGATAAATGTGTGATAAAATGCAAGAGTTGACGAAGCGTTAAGTCCAAATTTTGAGTATAAGCATTGTCTAGGCTAGGCTTAGTCAAGCTTTTTAAAATGGTGTATACAAAACATCGATATTTGTAAAGAAGTAGTGGGTTAATTGGATTCGTGACGTGGTATTATCAACCATTAATTGTGTTTCTTGGTCGCAGCTAAACTTGAACCATGACTTTGACGTCTTTCCACATGTCACGCTGTTTAGAATAAATGCTACTTCCTTCGTCCTATACATTTTTCCTTTTTTTATCCGTCTTTTCTATTAAAAAATAGTTAGACTATTAACTTTTCCTTTATCCTTCTATTTAATGTGTATTGTAATAAATAAGATATTTATTTAAAGTGAAATATTTAATAAATAAAATGATACATTAAGGAAATAATATTAAATTTTACATTCTCAACGCTATTAATTATACTTTTTTTAATATTTGTGAAAATTGAAATTGGACCATAGTTGTGGGATGGAGGTAATATAAAAGACCAATCTTTGCTTTCTTCTTTCTAAATGACATACAATATTATTCTCTACGTTCTACAATTTCCAATGACTGAACCCATTTTCATTACACTAAAAATTAACTTTTATTTTCTCTAACATACATATGTGTGTGTTTGTGTGTGTGTATATATATATATATATTCTTTTCTTGCATTTTTTATCAGGAACCCTTTTATATTCTTGTCTTAATATCTTATTTACGTGTTTTAAAATCAAAGGAAAAAATTTAGTTATATTTCTCTAGACGTCACCCAAAAAAAAAAGACAAGTGGCTCAGAATGTGACATTTTTTTTTTTGGGGTTCGTTTGGAAAAAAAATGTGACTTTTTTTTTTGTCAAACATTCAAATGTACAACTTTATAAACATAAAGGACATCGATTAGGTACATTTAGAGCATGTTGGGATTAGCAAAAATTCTAGTATTACTGTTAATTTAATATATGTTTTGTCGAATTGAATGTTTGTTCCAAAGATGAAGTTCTGTTTGCACAAACCAAAAGTTCATTGGCCAGAATTTTCATTTATATGCAAATTTTTCTACATAGAACATTTACATTTTTCTTATGAAATGAGTCGTAAATTAACATAAATAAATTTGTTAGAGAAACAAAGTTCACCGTGCACTCAAAAAAAAAAAATGAATAAATAAATAAAGGGGGGAGGGAGAGAGAGAGAGAGAGAGAGAGAGAGAGAGAGAGAGAGAGAGAGAGTTTTTATGTAACTATTTATTTATTAAAATAAAGGAGATCATCATAGAATCAACCTCCGCGTAGTTATACAATCCTTATTTATACAAACCATAAAGATACTAGCTAATTTTATTTAACATTCTACTAGTAAGATTTTTGGTAGGGTACTACTAATTAATTTTAATGCTTAATTAAATTAACATCGATCTAGTTGCCTATATATGCGTGTGGAGAGGGTTTGAAGTTAGGATTCCCCATTATTGGGGTTGGATCATAATTCCCATATATAGTTCATATGGTTGATTCCAAGTTTTTTTGCATGTTCGTCACTCATCTTTTCCTCATCTTTGAGTTGCTCCATGGTCTTGACCTATACACATTGAAAGAATCATTAGAAAATGAGTAGGACAAGGAGGGTAATCTTCTTGATTTCCATTTTCTCTCTAAGGCAAAGGAAAACTTCGAACTATGCTTCTTTATTTTATTCTGCCCTAGAATTATCATTTTATATTAACTAAGCTTGACTAAAATGGAAACTTATCCAGACTTGTTTTGCTTCCTGGTAAAAACTTTTTGCCATTGTTGGGTTGGGGCACTAACAGAAGTAATTAGTGGATCAGCCACGTTTTGTAACAATTTTTGTGCATTGCCCAGTTATACTGAGCATTGGAATAAGGCATAATTGGAAAAATTGATAAAAAGTCACAAAGAAGCAAGCTGTGAAGCAATTGAAATTAATCTAGACCACGTATTAATATTTTTGAAGGGTACATAATGGACATGTTTAGCAGATTGAGCGGCCGAGTAGAGACAAAAGTTTATCTGAAAAATACGTAAGGGAAGACAAAAGAAACCATAATAAAATGCGTGAAGAGAAAATTCAAGTAGTATGCTATTATCTAATGGATATAAGAAAAGCAAAATCCACCAATAAAACTAGGTTGTGAGAAGTAATTTCTTAAGAGGATAAAATACTATCATCTAATGGATATAAGAAAAGCAAAATCCGCAAAATCCGCCAATAAAACTAGGAACTTGTGAGAAGTAATTTTTTCAGAGAATAAAACCTTATTTGTTACAGCATAACTTTTGTATCTAGAGTCTGTTTTGATAGTACTAAGGTATCGGTGAATAACGTGATGGGATAAGAAATTAAGGGACATACGGCAATAGGGATTATAATGTTAATGTATATTCTGTTGGTCTATATCATCCACTGATATCGTAATTGTACTACCAGATGATATTTGAAATTTTTTATTTGAATGGTACTCCATTCTGCATAAGCAAACAATGGTCTAAAAATGTAATGCGTGGAAAAGCGTGGGGGCCTAGCCGTGCTTAAGAGGACCAATGCGTGAAAAAGCGAGATGAATGTGTGATAAAGCGCAAGAGATAGGGAAGCGTTAAGTCCACGTTTTAAGTATAAACACTATCTAGATAAAGCTTATTCAAGCTTTTTAGAATGTTGTATACAAAACATTAACATTTATAAAGGAGTAGTGGGCTACTTAGATTCACAGTCCGGCCATGGAAATCGAGCTCTGTAAAGCCTTAGTTCCTTACAGAGCCTGATTTCTAATAACATACTGACACCTCACTTGACACACACCACACAGTAGCATTTTATTGAAAACCGGGCTCCGTAAAGAACCCGGCGCTAGTTCCTTAGAAATTTCCCTTAGATTCGTGACACGTGGTATTATCAACCATTAATTGTGTTACTTGGTCACAGCTAAACTTGAGCCATGACTTTGACGTATTTTCACATGCCATGCTATTTAGAATATATATACAATTTCCTTCAAATTTTCCTTTTTTATCCGTTTTAAAATATAATTCACTGTCTTATTAAAAAAATAGTTAGACTATTAATTTTTCTTTTATTCCTCAATTTAATGTGCATTTTAATCAATAAAATAGTTATTTAGAGTGGAATATTTAATAAATAAATGGTATATTAAGGAAATGATATTAAATTTCACATTTTTAACACTATTAATTGTACTTTTATTAATAATTGTGAAAATTGAAATTAGACCTCGTAGGATAGAAGAGTGTGTGTGTATATATATATGTAAGGTCAATCTTTGCTTTCTTCTTTCTAAATGATATACAATATTATTCTCTACGTTCTATAATTTCCAATGACTACACTCATTTTCATTGCACTGGAAATTAACTTTTATTTTCTATAACATATATATACTCGTAATATGCGTAATATATTTCATTAATAAAGTTAAAAAATGATCTACAAAAAAAAAAAAAGGAAACATTGAGGAAAATTTTTAGAATTTGCATTACGCTGCAGCGGTGAATTTTTGAAGTTTGTATTAGACTATCAGTGTATAACGCATGAGAAAGTATGTTATATCCGATAAACATACTTTGAATAAATAATGAAGGATAATACATGCATTACACCATTTATAGTAGAATTTGTTGTTTCGCCATTTTTAACACAAATCATAATTTTTAGACCTTTTCAATTTATAACCCTCAAAACATTTATATAAAATTGTCTATATGTGAACACTAACTTTTCTACAGAACACACATGTGATCTATTGCCCCATTTTATTATTTTTCTAATATGTATTAGTTATATCTAATTTTTCTTAATGTATACCTTCTACAGACTAAATATTTTAATATGTTAGCATAATTTAGTTAGTGTCTAAAGAATTAAACCGTCATGACCAATTCAATTAGAAAAATCAGGAATTGGAGAATGCTGGAACCAATCTGAAAAGCAATTTGACATTGCGAGATAAATATGAATACGGTTCATCAGTTCATATAATATAGTTTTTTTTCTAATTATGATCCATTAAAATTTTAAACTTTTTAGAAGCTCAAGGCCCGTAAATTAAGACTCTATTATGCGTTACCCTTCTCAAAGTAACTTAGTATATACATATATGCTCAATTTTTCACTAAATAACTATTGTGAGATTATCTTTTTTTGCCCAAAGTCAAATGGTTAATGGCCCTTAAGAAAGAATAAAATTTCAACATTTTTTAATGAAAAATCCATGTGGGAATTCAAGTATAGTCTCCAAAAATCACTTAATTGTACTTTTATCTTGGAGTTCTGCTAATTATTTAACAATTTTATAAATTTTAGCATTTATTTTTAAATTTTTCAATTAAAACCAGTTCAGACGTGTGCTCTTCCGATCTTTCAACCTTTTAAACCTTAAACTATTAACTTTTCTAGTTCAATGATCGGTCTGGTTTTCTGAATATTGGCGACTGCTGAAACCAATCCAGAAAGCAATCATACGGTGTGAGATAAACACAGATACGATTTACTAATTTACAATAAACTTTTTTCGAATAATAATCAATTAAAATTTTAAACTTTTTAGAAACTCAAGCCCTATAAGCTAAGGTCCTATTATGAATAAATCTTCTCCAAGTAACTTAATATAGGCATACGTGCTTAATGTAAAATTTTCTTACTATGCCTAAAGTCATAGTTTAAATGGCTCTTAAAAAAGAAACAAAATTTCAACTTTTTTAATGACAAATTCATGTGAGAATTCTATTATAATGACCAATAGTCACTTATCTGCATTTTTATTGAGTTCTGCTTATTATTTGACAATTCTATAAATTTTAGTATTTATTTTTTAAGTTTTTAATTAAAACTGATTTGATCTTAGCTCGACCCGATTTGACCTTTTAATCCTTGAACCATTAACTTTTCCAATTCGATGACCAATCTGATTTTCTTAACATTTGCGAATGCTGAAACCAGTCTGAAAAACAATTCGACGGTGTGAGATAAATACCGATACGGTTCATTGGTTCAGAATAAATTTTTTTCAATAATGATCTACTAAAATTTTTAACTTTTTTGAAGTACAAGACCTATAGGCTAAGGCTTTATTATGCATAATCCTTTTCCAAGTAGCAAAATATAGACATGCATTCTCAATTTTTCACTAAATAACCAATGTGGGATTCCTTTTCTATACCCAAAGTCACATTTTCAATAGCTCTTAAAAAAAGAATAAAATTTTAACTTGTTTTAAATGGTAGAGGTCAAAAAATTATAAAGTCAGATATTCCTTTTCCATATTAATTTATTTCAATTGTTTAATTAAAATCGATCTGATAATCTTACACCGTTAGCTTTTCCGATTCGATAACCAGTCCAGTGTTTTGAATGTATGCAAATACTAGAGCCAATCTAAAAAAAATTTGATGGTGTGCGATAAAGACGAATACGGTTCACTGGTTCAAAATAATTTTTTTTAAATAATGACCCATTGAAATTTTAAACTTTTTGGAACTCAATGCTAATAAGTTAATGCCCTATTATAAATAATACATCTCTAAGTAACTTAATATATGTGTACGTCCTCAATTATTTTCACTAAATAACTAATGCGAGATTTCCTGTCTATGCCTAAAGTTACATTGTCTATGACTCTTAAAAAATAAATAAATTTTTAATTTTTTTAAACAGTAAAGATAAAAAAAATATAAAATCGAATGTTCTTTATCTACATTATTTTAGATAAAAACTAATTTTTTTAAATTATTAAATTAATATAGGTCTAATGACCTTGAACCATTAGCTTTTCCGATTCGATGCCATGTCTAATTTTCTAAACATCGACGATGCCATGTCTAATATTAAGAAAATCGATTGAAAATATAACTGCTCAAGATAAGGAATGGAAAGTTTGAATGTAAAGTGAGAGAGATGTGAGAAATCTTAGATAGAATGAATTCTATTAGAGGACGGAATGAAAATTTAGATAAAGAAATAGAGATATTTCGAGATAAAATAAAATTTGATTTGGTAATTGTGATTAAAAATTGGAAAATATAGTGATAATAATAAGTTAAACTAAATATATCTATAAATGATATAAATTAAAATAAAAATTAAAAACCTATATAAAATGAATGGCCAAAGATTGCGAGATAAAGTGAATGACTGAGATGACTTTACCCGATTCAGCAAGTGAAAATGAACAGGAAAAACTGTAAAACAGAAACTATTTTGCTTATATATATATATATATATAGATTACATTCTTGTCTTAATATCTTATTTATGTGTTTTAAAATCAAAAGAAAAAATTTAGTTATATTTCCCTAGATGTTACCCCCCAACAAAAAAAAAAAAAGACTTAAGTGGTTCATAATGTGACTTTCTTTACGAAAAAAAAAAAGTGATTTTTTTTGTCGACCATTCAAATGCACAACTTTATAAAAATAAAGGATATCTATTAGGTACATTTAGGGCATGTTGAGATTAGTAAAAATTATAGTGTTACTGTTAATTTAATAAACGTTTTGTTGAATTGAATGTTTGTTCCAAAGATGAAGCTCCGTTTGCTCAAACCAAAAGTTCAGTGACAAAATTTTTCATTTATATGCAAATTTTTCTATATAGAACATTTACTTTTTTCTTATGAAATGAGTCGTAAATTAATATAAATAAATTTATTAGAGAAACAAAGTTCACCGTGCATCCACACACAGAGAGAGAGAGAGAGTGTGTGTGTTTTTATGTAACTGCTTATTTATGAAAATAAAGGAGATCATAGAAGCAACCTCCGCTTATTTATACAATCCTTATTTATACAAACCATAAAGAGGGTACTACTAGTACGTAATATTTTTGGTAGGGTACTACTAATTAATTTTAACGCTAAAATTAACATCGATCGAGTTGCCTATATATGCATGTGGAGAGGGTTTGAAGTTAGGATTCCCCATTACAGATGATGGATCATTATTCTCATAGTCCAAGTAGTTGATTCCAAGTTTTCCCCCATGTTTGCCACTCATCTTTTCCTCAACTTTGAGTTGCTCCATGATCGTGAGCTATAAAACATATTAAAAGAATCATCAGAATACTAAACTATGAATTTTGTTGTCAGGGGCGGGCTGACACGGGCTATAGCTTATAGCCTTTACCGACCAAATTAGTTTCTAAGAAAATGTAAAAAGGTCAATTCATCTTTTGAGGTGGACCTCCACTACTGAACAAGGTATCAGAATGGGGAAAAAATCATTAAAGTAACAATTCAATTTGCCAGAACAGGCACCAGAAAAGCTCAGTCAAACATTGCAAACCTGTTTGAAGATGGCGTCGGAGCTGAGAGGACTCTCTTTAATCCTCAAGTGAGCTGGCGCTGACGGCCGGTAAGAGAATTTCACGGCGGATGGCTCCATCCTTTTACTAGTCTCCCCATTCTCTTTGAGCTTTACATCCTCCACCTTGTCATTTATCGACTCTTCACTGCCGCTGCCATTTCTGATCTCATCAGAGTCACCGTTCACCGCATCAGAATCGGACTCCGGAAGTTTATCCACAACCGCGTCATGCCTCCTCCTAATTGAACTGCGGTCGTTGCCGTAATTCATCCCAGCAACAGCCAATTGATCATAAACAGGAATATTCTAAAAGAAAAAACCGAATCCCACAAATTTAAGGAGAGAAATTAATATAATATTCCACACAAGAAAGAGGGCAAATAAAAAAAGAATCGAACATGCGAAGAACACACTATAGTATATAAAGAAACGGTGGTCTGATGCCAAATTTCAGGATAAAGAAAAGAAGGAAGAAGATCAGATAGCCCACAAATTTCGATACAGAAAAAGCTGCCAAATTTCAAACCTTTGGCGGTTAGCTTAATCCTTAAGAGTGGAATATTATTATAATATTATTATAACGGTGTTCTGTTGCTCTTCTTCAACCCAGTGGCCGCACACTGTACGTCAACACAATACACATCCAGAGAAAGGGGGATAGAGTTGGAAGGTTTTCTACGGAATACGACAGCTGAGGCAATGAAGATCGGTTTAATGCCGTAGCCGCGTTAGCGTGGAGCAAATGTGAAGTCATATCATATGCAGGGTTGGAACGCGAATTGAACTAAGAAACCTCATTGAACTCTGCAATTAAATATAGAATTTATCTTATTTGGGAAAGATTTTTAGAGAGATCAATTTATTGTCGTCTGATCGGAAATTATTGTAGAGCGAATCACATCATCTATCTTGTTTCTATCCGTTGCATATCAGTCAAGTTGATTTATTTATTTAAAGGAATAAAAATATAGTATAGGGTAGCTTAATGAACACCGTTATGGAGTTTTCGGTCACACACGATGAAATTCCATTTACATAGTTTTAGACATATAATAAAATTTTGAGAGTTGCATATAAATCGGACTAGAAATTAAAATTGGTTAATGAGCATCTCTAATGCTCAACGTCTTCTAATGCTCAACGTCTTAGAGCATGGTCTTTGAAGAGAGTGAGAGACAAAAAAAATCATAGACCCCATGTTTTTTTTTTTATTTTCTTTTTTTAATCACTTTTTTTTCATTTATACTACTTTATCTTTACTTTTCCTCCCTCGTATCCTGTGTAAGATCTAAATATAGACCTTCATTAAATACTTCTCCACTACTATTTAATTATTATTTTTGAATTTCTATCTATCTATCTCTCTCCTCTCTTTTCATTTTTCCCTCTCTTTTTTCTCCTACAACTCTTTCCAACAATATTTAATTAAAATAATCATTTTCTCTTTATCTCTCTTCTCTACGCCACCTAAATTTTTAACTACCCATTAGAGATACTATGAAAGAAGGTAACAAATGAAAACATACGTCACAATGTCATCCCAATTCCATAGAAACACAAACGTAAAAGGGGGAAAGGAAATACACCCTCCTCTTATTTGGATACATTAAAATTTCTAGAATCTTGGTTAGGAATTATGTAGGCACGTGAATATAACCAAAAAAAAAAAAAAAATAGCCCTCATCTTATTTGTATACATTTTGTAATGGTTGCCCGATAAAGAAGAGTGATAACAAAATCTCACACGCATATAACGTCATAGAAATATTTGTAAACTAATTAGTGGTACT
Organism: Nyctanthes arbor-tristis; assembly: GCA_963692815.1. Taxonomy (NCBI): domain Eukaryota; kingdom Viridiplantae; phylum Streptophyta; class Magnoliopsida; order Lamiales; family Oleaceae; genus Nyctanthes; species Nyctanthes arbor-tristis. Next base: position 9,775 of record CAVNYN010247789.1, read on the forward strand.
TCTACTATAAGGATTATTTTTAACTATGGTGAGTCTAAAATGTAGTGTTAATATAATAATCAGCTCATAAATAAGTTTTAACATACCATATACCCATTTGACAATATATGAATAGTTGATTAAAAAGAGTCATTTTAACCATTTATGCATTGCTGCATGAGCATTGAGATATATTAATATAGCCTCATTAGAGTTATATTAAAAATTTTGTTAGTTGCCCCGATTAATTCACAGTTTTGACCACCCACCAGACACACACTTGACCGGTAATAATTAGACAATCCATATGTGAGACCACTCATAGAGAACAACCGACATGGTGATCAATTTTAAATTAATTCATCCATATATTGAGAAGAATAAACAATCAGAACGTTCATGATGAAGAACCACCTTATGGCACGAACTTGAAACATTAATGTGAAAGTAAACAGGACACACTCTTCTATTTTAATCGTTGTTTAGCCCCTTGACCTTTCATTACTAGCAACAATAGTCACTGTCCAATAACAGTTTTCAACCATACCACCCCGAATTCTTGTTAGCATGCTCTGTCGTATGAGGAAAGACAATGTGGCAACACAGAATGGCATTTCTAAAAATTGAAAATGGGATAACAAATAATGTCACACATCGCATGTGAAAATTGCACAAAAACTTCAGCAGCAAGAGAAAAGATCGAAGAGATGGACGGATATTAGTTGTCTGGAAGCTGCTGGTTTTCTTGATGGCCTTCACTTTATGGACTTAGCATAGGATTAAACAGCTTGTTGACTTACACACCAATATGGGATTTTGCTTACAGACTTTTGCTGCGGAACGTACACAAGTGGCTTCCAAACTGAGATATAACATCTACAAGTCCTCCATAACCAGACACGGCTGTAACCTGGAAAGAAAGCAGTAGAATTCACTTATTACTCCCATCTCAACAAGTGGAAATTTTGTAATGTTCTTCAAGTTCGACAGCAATGATTTCAGTAAATGAGGAGCGTTTGTGGGAACTTACCCCAGAAGGATGCAAAGCAACTGAAAACACAGATTGAGGAGCACAATTTATCTGTGAAAGAATATTTCCTTTCATGTCAAATCGAGTAAGTGATGGTGCTGCCCCAACTGCTAAAATCTGAGGAGAAGGAAAAACCTTTGTAAGACAATAAGAGAGGAGCAAGCGTAGAAAATCAAGAATCAAAAGGCAATTTCAACACATATAAACATGAGAGAGCACAGAGCAAAATAAAAAAGGTAAATAGGCCCAAAGTTGAGATCAGGGCACAATCGCAAGAATTGTCAAATATCGGGAAATGAAATGCAGATTGTTAGTTAATAACGGCTAATTAGCTCTTCATCACATTGCTTGCTAATACATATATTTGTAAATCTTTTAGCATTTGATTATGTTGCTTGTTAGTAGATTGCTTCAAGAGCTGCCAATCAAGAAATGGGAGGGACAGTGAATCCAATACATTGTATTTTGAATCACATATTTATCAACAGTAACAATTGAAAATTGGAGGAGACAAGTTTGAGGTTGAGGAAATGAAAGAACTTACTTCATTATCATCAAATATAACATCTTGAATTGATGAATGCGTTCTGATGCTCGAAATGCATTCCTGAACTGGAAGATTCCAAATTGTCAAAAAGCGCCCCTTCCCACAAGCCTACAAAAATAAAATTATCATACAACAAGATGAGGTCATCATGGCACTGAGGTTAACGTCAAAGCACACTGCACCATGAAGATGTACTTATGAACCATTTTGGACAACTTAATCACAAATTACCAACCAATAGGTGAAGCATGGATAATAAGCTTGTTTGCAATTCACCAGAAGTGAATAGCTAATGCTATCACATAAATTACAAGAGAGGAATTTCTATGTCCTTATTGCAATCATGATTGTGAAGGACAAACAACTAAGCTTATTGGAAGCGAGAGAATAATTTGCTGTATTCAAACAGAAAAAGAGAAGGAGAGATGCTATTAAAAACAACCCCCACAAAATCATGTGTGATTTGGGAAATGTGATGCTTCATAACAAACTGTAGGTGACGGATTATGATGACTCCTACCCCTACTAGGGCAGTTTGTGAGATAAGGCACATCTTGTGTCTGCAAAAAATAGGCAAATGCCTAGTAGGACGAAGTTACAGCCTCCCTCTTCCCACAGAAAATGCCCATGGCCCAACACAAAGTCCGATCTCAAACACCTCAGCAAGCCAATAAAACCCTACACCTCAACAGAAATTTTCATCCTCATCTATCTAATCAACGAACTCGAGCATCAAATTCGAGCTATGATCTTACGGTGAAAGCAAGATGATAATTTTGGACTAAAGAGGATATGGAATTTTGGGATCTTCTGATGGATTCTAATAGAGGTTTTGACATCAGGACCGAGGCCTCAGGTTTGAGGAGGACAGGTGTTTGCCGCAGTGGAGATTGATGGGGGTGAGAAATCATAATGCTAGGCTGGTGTGGGGATTTGCCTTCTGGGAAGAAGTCCCACCCACCTGCAGGATATATGGAAAAGGAGCTCATTGAACTTTTTTTCTTTTCCCCTCTTCTTTTGAGTTCATTTTGGTTTCTCTTTCTTTTATGTGCTTCTCTTTTCTACTATCTAATTTTGGTTATATAGTTGTTTTTCTTCTCTTGCATAATCTCTGATGAAACACGTACTAGCATTGCCTTTCACACCGATTATCTAATTTCCATAAGAAAACTAGATTCCTTTCCATCTCCATTACATTATTTTTCTTCATTTTTCGGGGGATACTGTGTACTGTGTTCTTTTGTGGGTTTCAAGTAAATTGGTTTCCTGCTCTACTTTTATTCTAAGTAGAATTCTGTTTATATTTTTGCACGCTGCATATATTGCAGAATATGACATTTAGATGAGGTCACTCTGGCAGTTGGCAATCTCCAATCGGTTAGAAAATAGAATTTGATAATGGAGTTGGTAGCAAACACCTGGTCTCACTCAGGTCTAGTTAACATGATTTACCATGCCAAACTGTAAGAGGGGTGCAGAAGCATGTGATGTGGAGGGTTGATTGCTGGTTTTCCATATTCCAGAGGGACCATTACATTTGCACCAAAACCGAATTTAAATTATTAAAAAAAATAAAAATAATAAATAAATAAGTAAAAGAATTATTCTTAAGTAACTACAAAGATTGGAACTGACGAACAGGGAAACAGGAGATGGAAGTTAGTTGTCATGCTGAAATCAAAGTAATACTTATGGAAGGGTTGGGGGGGGGGAGCTCTGACAAAGACACATTTAACCATTAGCGCTTTTACCATAAGAAAAATATATATATTTACTAAATAAATAATCAGTTACAGCATAACATTTTTATTGCATGGTCTCTTACCAACCAGCTTTCACTTGCATCAAGAGCAACGCAACTAACACATGGAACAGATTCTTTCGACATCTTATCCTTTCTTGGGTCAATTACTTGTATACACTTCCCACTTTTGCAATCTGGAATATATCATCCAATTTTAGTTCGATGAAGTATAAGAAAGACAAGGACAACTGGTTAACAACACACCTAACTGATTTTGGCTAACTAGAAGAAAAAACCACACATATTCAAGATGTCAAATTTGTATAAATGACTCTAGATTTTTCACGCTCTTGAGATAAAATTGATTACCCCATATCCTGGCTGTGCCATCTTCGGAACCAGTTATGATCTGAAAGCAACCAAGAAACAGTTCAAGTAAAGAATGAACCATAAAGTTACAAATCCAGAACAAAACCAATATTTATACAGGATTTTCCTTACTTCATCTCCATCTCCTTTCTCAAGGAAAAAAGTTCCACAGTATATAAACAATAAGCTTTGTTTAGGATACATGCAACCTGAATCCTAAGGCCCTGTTTGATTTGGATTCTTTAAAATCAATTCTCCCTCGAACTAATTTTCAACCATACATTTATCTATTAAAATAATTTTGCACGTAGATTCATAACTTTTCCTTGCTTTTCAACCACACATTCTCCCAAAAATCACTTTTTCACAAAATCAATTCTCAAAATCTAAATCAAACACACTCTAAGACAAGAAAGAAAAATTAACCTGATTGCAAGAATTACGGGCAACAACGCAGTGTACATAATTTGAGTGCCCCTTGAACACCATCTTGATTTTGGAGGTCTCCTGAAGTGACAAAACAAAAATAGGAAGGAATCAATTATTGCTACAGCCTTCTCTTTCTCGTGTTCCCTGCTTTTATTCATCACATGCTAGGTGCTGAACTGGGTGCCTCTCTCTCTCTCTATCTCGCCCCCTCCCTCCCTCCCTCCCCCCACCCCCCGGTCCCTCCTTCCACCTTGGGAGTCATTTGGTCATCAGATCAAAGCATGAACCTTATAC
>CAVNYN010247799.1:0-31500 GCA_963692815.1 Nyctanthes arbor-tristis
AGGTTGCATACTTCCCTTCCAACGAATGTGGCCTGATGCATTTCATTTTCTCTTTCTTGCTATGAAACAAAGATCGTGTTTCCTTTTTTAACTTCAAAATTTACTTTTCCTCGAAACTACTCTTCTAGTCGGCGATTCTCTTCTCAGCTCTGATGTATCGTTCATCTTAGTTTAGGAAATTATTACGATATATACATGGACCGACCTCATTTTTGAACCACCAAAATCATAAATTAGTCCTTAATCTTGAGATGACAACTAGTAAAGTAGCATCATCTGAAATCTTTTCAACATCCATGATCAGCTTGGTAAATCTACCCAAGTAGCTTTTTAATCTTTTAGTTGCTCCTTGCTTGGTACTTACCAGTATCTCATTATGAGTGCTCATTACCCTGGCCCCCATGAATTAGGTGGCAAATCCTCGAAAAGCTCCTCCCAAGTTTCCATAGAGTTAGGTGGAAGCTTTCTATGTCAGTTATTGGATTTGTCGCCCCATGTTAGGCGAAATGCTCGGCAGCGTCCGTAGCTCTCTGAAGCTCCATCAGAGCCATATATTAGTTTAAGTGTGCTAATGGGTCCGTGATTCCATCACATACTGTCCTTAGTGGAGTTTCGAACTTTATCACGGGTGAAGACAGGGCCGGTCCAGGGTTGAGGTAAATGAGGCCCGCCTCAGGCCCAAGACTGATAGGTTTAATTTGTTGTACTTAGCCCAAAATGCAATTGGTCCATTTTATCTTTTTTTTTTTTTTAAGTTTTAAGGACCTAAATTAGAAACTAAGGGCCCAAATTACAAAAAAAAAAAAAAAAAATCAAGGGCTCATAATCAATATTGACCAAAGTTTTTTTCTAAAAATTCAAACCAAAAAAAAAAAAAAAATTCAAGTGCAAACGACACCTTTCGTTTCCCTCCAACCCAAACATTTGTCAAATACCCAATTGAAAAAGCCCCAAATCTCTCAAATTTCCCAAATCCAAAATTACCAATTGAACAACCCTAACTCTCTAATCAATTCGTTTGCCTCAATACCATCGCCAAACGCAGTCTTGAATCAATCACCGTCGCCATTCCAGCATCCACTAGCATCTATTGGTGGCTGTTATGCTCTCCGACTCTGTCTTCCGGTCCGCTACTAGTGGCTGCTGCTCTCCGGCCTCCGCGACTCTACTGCTTGTGGCTGCAAGCTACTGCGTCAGTGCATCTTTTGCTGGCTGCTCATAGTCTCTACTGCTTAGCTGCTGCCTTCTGTTGTGCCGTTCTACCCACAGCACTGCTATTAGGCCTAGCTGGTGGCTGTTCTCTGCCTGGAGCCTGGTAGATGCTACTGCCACTGCCTGCTGGCCACTGCACCGGTGAATGAGTGCTAGTGCTCGGCTGTTCTTCTGCCTCTCCATCTCCAATCAGTTAGTCAAGTAAGGATTCAGGAATTTTGGATGAGCTTTTAATTTTATAACTATTTACTAGTTAATTGGTTTAGTGATTGAGGGATTTTGGATGAGGTTTTATAGTTATGTATTGGCTTGTTGTTAATTGGTTTAGGGATTGAGGAATTTTGGATGAGGTTTTATAATTTTATGAGCGTTGTAAATAATTAAATATTTAGTGAATGACTATACTGCCCCCGCAAACCCTATATATGCTACTATTGTACCCTTGAAACTCCAGCTTTGTATCTATAAATAGCGGTCTCTACTTCTCATTGTATACACACAATTTTCTAAGAGGTAATTATTTATCTCGACGCTATTTCTCTCTCTCTTTTCATAACACATAATCAGCACGATAATTTTTTTACGTTCTACCAAAAGACGTCTTATTCTTTTCTTTGTTGAATCTTGTTGGACGTCTTATTCCTTTCCTATATTGAATCACGATGAATCAGTAAAGCTATTCAATAGATTCAAATATTTTTTTATTCTTTAGCTATTGATTGGACTTTTCACCTTTCTATTTTTTTTTCCTTTCCTTTTGTCAATATCAAAACAATGGGCACGTGGCAATCTTATATTTATTTCATGATTTTTATGACACCAGAATCCCCATTGTGGTACAATGTTTTATATCACAATAATTCTATTTTCCTCACGTAAATGGTTGGATATAAAAGTATTAATTTGATTATCCATATCATTACGTATAGATATACATAAAGGGATAGCCAATGTTCAATTTTAATGGATTTTCGGCTTCTAATTTCATATATCATGTTTACAATCATATTTTGATTTATGATATAAAAGAGTCATGAAATCTTCTCTTGATTGACCCCTTTTGAAATAATATGGTGACCAATTACATAATGAATGTAAATCTGGTAGTCACATATTATATTACTATTCTATTTTCTTATATAGTAGGGAGATCATAAAGAATGCTTTTGATTGATCTTCTTGTTGATTTGATTTTGGATGCCAATTACATAATACATATGAATATGGCAACCATTATCTATTGATAAGGACTAACAGTCTTATTTAAATATATAATAACCATGCATCTTATATATGTTATATTAATAACTGTTATTTACATTTAATCATGTACAATTAAGTGATCTAACTATTAGATATTTTGTATAATATGTTTATTTAATTTCATGCAATTATGCTGTTATAATTCTCATATAACTGTTTGTGTTACAAATCTTTGTTAAGTGCTTCTGGAGAAGCACGTTAATTTTAATTATTTCCTTCGAAGGGCAAATAACTAATATTATATTAATTGCAGTATTTTTCCTTCTGCAGAAAATTATCTAAATGACCAATATAACAAAATTAGAGTTTGCCACGCTTGACATATCAGGAAAAAATTACCTGTCATGGATTCTTGATGCTGAGATACATTTTGTATGAAAGGGTCTCGGTAAAACAATAAAAGAGGGAAATACACAATCCCTGTAGGATCGTGCTAAAGCACTAATTTTCCTTTGCCATCACCATCATGAAGGATTGAAAAGTTAATATCTTACAGTAAAAGATCCTGAAGATCTTTGGAAAAAAATGAGTGAAAGGCTTGATCACCAAAAGACTATAGTCCTTCCTAGAGCCCGATAGAAGTGGATGCACCTTTGCTTAAAAGATTTCAAAACTGTTAGTGAGTACAACTCAAAGCTTTTCAGAATATGCTCAAAACTCAATCTGTGTGGGGAAAAGATACAGATGAGGACATGTTAGAGAAAACTTTCTCTACTTTTCATGCATCCAATGTCTTACTGCAACAACAATACCGCAAACGTGGTTTCAAGAAATATTCAGAACTTATTTCTTGCTTACTTGTTGCAGATCAGAACAATGAGTTACTAATGAAAAACCATGCATTGCTCCCAATGGGGTTTGCAGCACTGCCTGAAGCTAATGTTGTTGATTTGCCTGAAGCAAATGTAACAAATTATGAACACGGACGTGGTCATGGACGTAGAGGCGGGGCTAGGCGTGGATATGGACATAATAATGGGCCAAATAATAAACAACACGGGAGCAACTTCAAAAAGCATAAAATAAGTGAAAACGTTCCTTCAAAGAGAATGAAGAGAGTTGCTATTGATGTGGGATGGAAGGACATTGGTCGCGTACCTGCCGTACTGCTAAACACCTTGTTGATCTCTACCAACAATCCATCCAGGGACAGGAAAAAGTGGAGACCAATTTTGCAAGTTTTGATGATCCAAATGATATGACTCATTTGGATGTCTCTGATTTTTTGGTTGATTCAAGCAGAAATGTGGTTGATGGCAGCGCCATGGAGTATATTGATTAGTTTATTCTTGTTTTTATCTGCCTTTACATTGTTGCATTAGATATGAACTTATTCCCTTTCTAGTTTTTAATAGTTAGTTGTCATGAGTTATTTCAACTTCGAATAAACTATTTGCTATTTGATTTTTATTGATATTTAAATTTTTCTTGTTTAGATACAAATAGAGTAAAGATGATTTGTCAAGATGTTTGCGTAGCTGATAATGCCACTTCCCATACAATTTTTTGAGAGAAAAGGTATTTTGTTGAATTAAAATTAGCAACTAATAATGTTAATACAATTTATGGAGCATCAAATATTATTGAGGGCTCTGGAAGAGCCAATATAATCTTACCCAATAATATAAGATTATTATTAATGATGCGTTTTATTCTAGCAAATCCAGAAGAAATTTGCTTAGTTTTAAAGATATCTGCTACAATGGATATCATATTGAAACAATGCAAGAAAATAATATTAATATCATTGTGTAACTTCTTTTCTATCTGGCCAGAAGCAGATTAAAAAATTACAAGCACTCTCATCTGGGATGTATTTCACAACTATAAAATCAGTTGAATCAAATTATATAGCGAACTAGAAGTTCGAAGACACAAAACGTTTTACACTTTGGCATGATAGACTTGGACATCCATGAGCAGTAATGATGTGACGTATCATTTCTAGTACGCATGGACGTTCTTTAAAGAATCAGAAGATTCTTTTACCTAACGACTATCCATGTAATGCTTGCTCACAAGGGAAATTAGTAGTCAAACATTCCCCTACAAAAGTTAATGTTGAACTTCCAAAATTTTTGGAAAGAATTCATGGGGATATATGTGGGCCCATACACCCACCATGTGGACCGTTTAGATAATTTGTGGTTTTAGTTGATGCCTCAACAAGATGGTCACATGTATGTCTGCTTTTGACTAGAAATATGGCCTTTGCCTAAAATTGTGAGCTCAATTTCCCAATTATTCTATCAAGACAATTCGTCTTAACAATGCTGCCGAATTCAGTTCCCAAGCATTTGATGGGTACTGCACTTCTATTGGTATTGTGATGGAACATTCGGTTCCCCATGTGCATACTTAGAATGGCCTTGCCGAGTCATTTATAAAACGACTGCAATTGATTGCTAGGCCATTACTTATGAAAACGAAATTACCAACTTCTATTTGAGGTCATGCAATATTACATGCTACATCATTAATTCGTTTAAGGCCAACTGCTCATAAAAAATACTCACCTTTACAATTGGCATTTGGTTGAGAACCTAATGTTTCTCATCTAAGAACTTTCAGTTGTGCTGTCCAAGTTCCAATTCCGCCCCTACAATGCACTAAAATGGGTCCCCAATGAAGACTTGGGATTTATGTTGGTTTTGATTCACCAAAAATTATTAGGTACGTTGAACCACTAACAGGTGACATATTTACTGCACGTTTCGCAAACTGTCATTTTGATAAAATGAAGGAGAGGCAAAGCTACATCCTGAACAACAGAATAAAATTTCTTGGAATGAATCTACCTTATCTCACTTTGATTCTCGAAGCAATCAATATGAGCAAGAAGTTGAAAAAATAATTCATTTGCAAAAGGTTGCAAATCAATTACCTGATGTGTTTGTGGATACAAAGAAAGTAACAAGATCACATGTACCGGCACAAAATACTCCAGCAAAAATTAATGATCCTGTAGAACAATATGCTATAGCAAGTGAATCAAAAGTACGTCAGAAACGTGGTCGACCACTTGGAGCTAAAGATTCTATGCCTAGGAAAAGAAAAGTGCAAGAAAACAATCAACCACAAACTCAAGAGAAACATGAAGTGATTGATCAATCAAATATAGAAGATTTGAGTCCTGCAGAATCACAAAATGAAGAGATCTTAATAAACTATTTATCATCACACAAAGTATATGAAAGAAACAATGTTGTGATAGATAATGTTTTCACCTATAATGTGGCTCTTGATATCATGCATGAGAATGAGGATCCTGAACCACAGTCTGTTAAAGACTGTTAGCAAAGAAACGATTGGCCAAAATGGAAAGAAGCCATATGGGCGGAGTTGAATTCTTTGGAAAAAAGAAAAGTTTTTGGACCTGTAGTCCAAACACCTAAAGATGTAATTCTTGTTAGATACTAGTGGGTGTTTGTGAGAAAAAGAAATGAGAACAATGAAATTACAAGGTACAATACTCGATTTGTAGCACAAGGTTTTCCATAGAGACCTGGAATAGATTATGAGGAGACATTCTCCTGTAATAGATGTCATAACATTCAGATATTTGATGAGTTTGGCTGTCTCACAAAAGTTAGATTTGAGACTTATGGATGTAGTAACTGTCTAACTTTACGGCTCGCTTGATAGTGAAATTTATATGAAAATCCCTGAAAGATTCAAAATGCCACAAGCAAGTGATTCATTCCTTAAAAATATGTTCTTAGTTAAATTACAAAAATCAAAGTGATTCATTCCCTAAAAATATGTTCTCAGTTAAATTACAAAAATCACTCTATGGATTAAATCAATATGGATGGATGTGGTATAACCGACTGAGTGAATATTTGTTGAAAGAGGGATATCAAAATGATGATATTTGCCCATGTGTTTCTATAAAGAAAACTAATGTTGGATTTGCAATAGTAACAGTTTATGTAGATGATTTAAATCTTATAGGAACTCCTGAAGAGCTCGATAGAACTACCGAGTATTTAAAAACTGAATTTGAAATGAAAGATCTGGGGAAAACCAAATTTTATCTCGGTGTGTAGATAGAACATCTTTCAGAAGGATTATTTGTTCATCAGTCTACATACACAGGAAAAGTTTTACAAAAGGTTTTATATGGATAAGGCACATCCATTGACATCTCCAATGGTTGTTCGATCACTTGATCAGACAAAGATCCTTTTCGTCCAGTTGAAGATGGAGAGAATATTCTTGGTCCTGAAGTACCATACCTTAGTGCAATTGAAGCATTGAAATATCTTGCAAATTGCACTCGACCAAATATAGCTTTTTCTGTAAATCTTCTTGCTAGATATAGTTCTGCACCAACTCAAAGATATTGGAATGGTGTTAAACATATTCTTAGTTACCTTAAAAGTACCATAGACTTGGGATTATTTTATTCACAAAACACAGACTCTTCTTTAGTTGGCTATGCAAATGCAGGTTATCTCTCTGATCCACATAAAGCTAAGTCACAAACATGATATGTTTTTACTTGTAGAGGAATAGCCATATCAAGGAGATCTGTGAAGCAAACTTTAACAGCAACATCTTCAAATCACTCAGAAATTATTGCAATCCATGAAGCAAGTCGTGAATCTGTATGGCTCAGAAATATGATACACTATATTTAAACATCATGTGGAATAGTTTCAACAAAGGAAGGTCCAACAATACTATATGAAGACAATGCAGCTTGTATTGTACAACTTAAAGGAGGCTTCATCAAAGGGGATAGGACGAAGCACATATCTCCAAAGTCTTTCTTCACACATGAACTTAAGAAAAATGGGGACGTTGACATTCAACAAATCCACTCAAGTGATAATGTAGCTGATTTATTCACAAAGGCGTTACCAACTTCTACATTCAAGAAATTGGTCCATAAGATTGGAATGCGCCAACTTGGACATCTTCAGTGATTGACATCAGGGGGAGTAGCTGTACTCTTTTTCCTTCGACAAGGTTTTGTCCTACTGGGTTTTCTTGGTAAGGTTTTAATGAGACATCATTTTATTACTCCAAATATTTGTTATATAATGTATCCTTTTTTCCTTGAGTTTGTATTTTTTCTCACTGGGTTTTTGTCAAACCAAGGTTTTTAACGAGGCAGTTAGATTTATAGATAGTCAGTCATTCAAGGGGAAGCGCTGTAAATAATTAAATATTTAGTGAATGACTATACTACCTCCACAAACCCTAGATATGTTACTATTGCACCATTGAAACCCTAGCTTTGTATCTATAAATAGGGGTCTCTGCTTCTCATTGTATACACACAATTTTCTAAGAGGTAATTATTTATCTCTACATTATCTCTCTCTCTCTTCTGATAACAATGAGGTTTTATAATTATTTACTAGTTTATTGGTTCATTGGTTTAGGGATTGAGGAACTTTGGATCAGGTTTTATAATTATTTACTGGTTTATTGGTTAATTGGTTTATTCTTGAATCTTGGGTAAAGGTTGAATATTGTTGTATTGATTACTAAATTTGAAAGAAGCTAAGCTCAGGTAATGATTAAGGAGTCTTATTCTTTAGAGTTTAGAGTGTTAAGTTGTAGTCTTTTAGAGTTTAGAGATTATTCTTGAATCTTGGGTAAAGGTTGAATGTTGATTATTGAATCTGAGTCTTGACTTTGAAAAGAGCTAAGCTCCGGTAATGATTAGGACTTTTATTCTGTAACACCCTCGAATATTCTAACATTTCTATATTACTCGAGAAATAGCTTTTTTGAATATTGTAATACATAAAATTCTTTGATAACAAATAATAAACTTGTTAAGTCAAAATATATTTTCCCGGAGAATAATTTAAGGCATATAGAATTTATTTCCATGAAAGCGCCAGAATATATTTGTAAGGTAATTTAATAAAGACGTATTTGCTCAACCATGAATAAACTTCGCATCTTAATATGGGCAGGGAAGATTGATGACTGTCTTTATAAGATACTTTACTTTTATAAGGTAGTACTAATCCTATTAAGATAAAAACGTTTGTAACCTTTAGGGTGCCTCTGGTAGTAGACCCTTAATGGCCACAGTCAGGATTCCCGTACACAGTCCTCTACTCGCCTTGGAGTTGTCAACACTTTTCATTACTTGCATTGAAACACCTACACTGCAAAACTATATGAGTTAACACTTGTATGTAATAGCGTGCATATGTATATAATGATTTCGCACACCACAATGCACACAGGGCCCACATCCCTTCGTATGGTATACCGCATAAGCTCAATATCATCAAGGTCATAGCGCTCTTATGTTTTGCTAAAGGGTTACACTGCCCCTTAGTGTGTCCATCGTTGCCTCAAACACAGCTCAGGAGACAGGAAGAACTTATTCCACAATCAGTAAATATATGGCCTGGCCAAATCATAACAACTATCGGGTCTCAACACCGTGTACGGTATATATACCCGATCAGTCAGCTGTCAAGCCACCAACACTCACGAGGGGTACGCTACCCCAAGTGATGTGTATATACCCGAACGGCTTATCAAAGTACGGTATATCCACATTGGGATCACACAATCATCAATGACGACTCATGTAAATCATCTTAATGCCACATGCATGTTCTCTTCTCTATCGTCATTCTCAATAAGTACATATGGCATGCATTATAATATGGGCATTAACATATCTCAGTAGTACCAAATAAATCATGCCCAAGTGGTTTCACATATACCAAAACCAAGATTACCAATACATGGTCATGCGGTATCATATATTTATCATGTATATCAATCATTCCAATCACAGGACATGATAAGTATTCATATCTTACATTTTCACACATGAAAATATAATACTATTGTTTTGCGTTGTAGTTGAACCGTCACTTACCTCCATCCTTAGCTATACGACAATAGTTTGGAACTTTCTTCTTTCTCACTTACATAAATCCTCAACTTTACCTCCCATTTGACACATTTACATTATAATTTGTAATTTCATACTATATCATGTTATGCATTACCACAATATAGGTCTTAGGCAATTTAAGCATCAAAACAACCTAAACACCTAGAAATCATTGGTTTGGTAGCTAGAGGGTAAAGAAATGAGATTCTAGTAAGACTGATGCATGTATTTTCAGAGCTTATATTCCATACCATATTGAATCTCATCGAATAAGGATTACAACACCTTTTACAGATCTCAATTCTGAGCTCTATAGAGAATGTTATGCACGTTTTCGTCAAAGCGGGCGTGTAGGCGACGCGGACAGCCGGCCAGCCGAGTTCAAGGGTCCAGCAAGCCACCCATCTACAGGTGGCTGGCCACCTCCAAATTAGTGCAGAAATGAGAGAGACGAGAGAAAGGCGGGAGAGTGTTAGGTTTTTCAATTTTTTGCTTCCATTTTCCTCTCACCCCGCGTCCCCTATTTATAGGAAATTCTAGGAACTTCTCTTGCAATTACTTAATTAATGTTTAGTCCTTGAAGTTTCTTGTTTATATTTTCTTGGTTCCTTAATTTACAAAAAAAATATGAATAACTAATATTGAGAAATTCGGCAATCCATACGAAAAATTTTAATCTCATATCGACTTTTTAACTTCTCAATGGAACATTAGAAATGGCTCCAAGTATAATTACAATTCCATGAAGATTTCTATACATCCCATAAAATCATAAAACCTTATATAAATTATATTTCAAAATTTGGAGCACTACAAATCCTCCCTTCTTAAAGGAATTTCATCCTCGAAATTCTCACGCATCTTGAAATTCTATTTATGCACCATATATCATTCTGACATACCACATTCCAAGGATATTCTTCTCCTCTTAAAAAAAATCAATGCTATTACTCTTATGTTTTATCGCAAGAATCTTTTCATATCTATATATCATTTCACGTCCATCATATTTAACCTAAGTTATACATATTCCATCAAAGTCACTTCGAAAGTTGATTCTATATACAATCATCACTCTTATTCTTCATATACCACACTTTTCAAAGTATCTGAGGTACATAATCTTCTAGCTATCTAAATTTGTCACCCACATTGTCTTTCGATATATCAAACTTCTATTATATGTATTACTCAATTTCTTATCCAAGGCTCAATCTCCAATATATATGCCTCACATAAATCTTAATATCGACATACACTTTTCATAGAAATCTTGCTTACCCTAAGATTGTATCAATAATTACAGTCATAAATAATCAGCTGAATACCTTAAAGGATCCCAAAATATTTAATTTGTTAGATACCCAACGCGTCACCAAAATCCAACATAAATATCATCAACATTATCACATGCATCTCTAACTCACATGGGTCCTCTCTATGCTTATCGACATTATTCAATCCTCAAGGAACCAATACAACTTCTACACATACCAAGGTACTGAATGTAAAATTCTTGTCAATTACTTAATATATTCTACTGATGGAATACAAGATTCAAAATATGTTCATCATACGAAACATGTGTTTAGGGACCAATTATTCACCTTATTGGCTACCCTCAGAATGATCATACTACCATTATTTTCATCTAGCACGAAATGCATGTGCTAAAATCAACAATTGAAGAGAAGTTGTTTGAGCACAATATGGGCACAAATATATGAAAGAAGACTTGAAAAACCCTGGCCATTACTTTAAAAGAAGAATGAGCTCACATTGCTGCTCCTTGAGAATGAACTATCATCACTCAAGTCAAAAGAGATGACGATGAAAAAGTTCTTCAATAAAACAAAAGCTCCCTAATGTGAAACTTCTGAATCAGATTTAATTAATGAAGTCTCAGAATCTGAAATGAGAAGAGCAAAATCTTCACAGACTCGTATGCGAGTGTAAGGGTTTTATGGTTGCCATGCAAGGTTGGTTAGAGAAACCTTTACAAGTCCACTTTTAAAGTTTGCTGACTGGTCAAAAAGAATTATTGAGCAAATGTCAAGGTCTTAATAAAGAACAGAAATGTGCTTTGAGGCAAGAGTAACCCAAGAAAATTATTATATAAGAAGAGAATCGTGTTGATGATATAAGTAAACAATGTTTCGTGGTATGCATGTGGTAAAAGAGGCCACTAAATTTGAGTTTACCTGTTTCGGAAAATATGGAGGGAGAACAATCTCGTAATCCATGATAAACATATAGGTTATAAGAGTGAAGAAGAGTGGAAATTTACGGTATACAATGCAATTATTAACTCTTTGGGAATGATCAAATTCAAGCACACAAAAGGAATTGGAAATTGTATTTCCACATTCACAACTATTTGATACAAATGATTGGCTTGAGAACCAAAAGCCAGAGCTATCTGATAAATAGTTTATCCGGTGAAGAGTCACCTGAAAATGTTTTCTTTGACGACTTACATCATGATGATATGCTTCACGAAAAGTCATCTTAGTCATCTTAGCATATACTAGGGATGGTAAAGTCACACTTAAAGAATACAAAAGAGAATCGGTTTGCGTAAAATAAGGACACATCTTGAAAAACATCCAAGATGGATGAGCTACTAAAGTTGGGAGAGAGAAGATATATTGCAAAATCAAGTCATAAAAATCAAACAAGGCTTCAAGGAAACTCAGGTTGTGTTTAAGTCAAGTGACAACCAAAAGATAACAAGGCAAATCAGAATCCTTCAAGGATGGAATAACAAAAACAAATTAGAGTTCTTTGGAGATGGAACTCCACTGAGTGATATCTCAAGAGGAAGGTTAAACAATTGGAGAGGGACAAAACCTTGCTCAAATTAAAGATTTGCTCACGATGAGGGATCTGTAAACTTACAAATGTAAGTTCAAATCATTAGCTAAAAAAGTAATATCGTAAAACATAGAAATTTATGAGAAAACACCAAGCTTGCCAGAAGGAGTTGAAAAGACAACAGTTGAACATGAGAAATGGAAAAAACCAAATAAAGAAGAGCTCGGAGAAAATAGCAGTGTCAAATTCCAAATATATTCATATGCTTCTCAAAACAATGAGAAAAGAATACTTAAATCGAGATAACTAATGCTGAGTGAGTGAATTAAGAAGTCTTAATATCCCATATCATATCATTATGATATAACCCAAAATCGAATTAGATCATCGAATCTGTTTTCATATTTCTTTGGTCAGCCTCTTCATTCACATTAACCAAATCATCAATTACATGGTCTTCCCAATATTTATATTTATACGAGATCATACAAACCTAAACTATAGTTGGACCCATAGGTATACCTTTATATTCAACTTTAAGTCAAAATGACTATGTATAATACATGGTCAATCAATAAGGCAATTAATATGGGCCTCATTTATGAAATCTTTATATAATCCTCAATTTAAATACATACCGCTAAATATGAAAACATGATGAGTAATTATTGTATATTTTCATTCATTTATGGAGCTCAATATATTAAAAAAAAAATTAATCAATACTATAGTAAGCCTATTAATACACAGAATATTTGATAAACAAATACAAGGAAAGTTCCTGTAACTATTTTCCTTCATTATATAGAGAGAAGATTGGGATTTTGATTCTGACTTGTCCATCACGAACCTATGAGAACTAGAATCTAGAATATAGATTCTAGATGATTTAAGCTCATAGTATAGATTCTATACTTCAGCTCACGCCAACACTTGCCCTCAAGTTGATGCAAATGGGTCTTGGATGCGTAACTTGACAAGTGAGCTGTAAAATTCTTTACTCGATACAGCCTTTGTAAGTGTATCAGCTAGTTGATCCTTTGATTTCACAAATGGAAAACGTATAATTTTATCCTCAAGCTTTTTTTTTAATGAGGTGTATATCTACCTCCACATGCTTTATCCTATCATGTTGGATGGGATTGTGAGCAATAGCAATTGCTGATTTATTATCACATAATAGATCCATCGCAGTAGAAAGAGTAAAACCTATTTCTGTCAATAGGTTCTTCAACTATAGTAATTCACAAGGACCCTTCGCCATGCCCCTAAATCCAGCCTCTGCACTTGACCATGCGACCACCTTTTGCTTCTTGCTTCTCCATCACAAGATTTCTACCCACAAAGGTAAAGTATTCGAATGTTGACCTTCGATCTATAACACTACCTGCCCAATCTGCATCAGTATATCCTTCTATCTTAATATCACTCCCATTTCTTGAAAACATAAGCCCTTTGCCAAGAGACGACTTCAAATAACAGAGTATCTGGATTACTGCGTCCATATGATTCTTACTCGGGTTATACATAAACTGGCTTACAATACTGACTGCATATGCAATGTTTGGTCGAGTATGAGAAAGAATAAGTTTACCAACTAATTTTTGGTACCTGCCTTTATCAGTTGGTACATGATTTGAGTCTTCTCCGAGTCAATGATTCTGAATAATTAGAGTTTCGGCCGGTTTGCACTCCAACATTCCCACTTCTGCAAGTAAATATAGTATATATTTTCGTTGAGAGAGAAATATACCACTTTGAGACCTAGCCACCTCAATTCCCAAAAAATACTTGAGTCCTCCAAGATTTTTCATCTCAAATTCCATTGCAAATACTTTTGAAGTTGAGATATCTCCTCAGTGTCATCTCTCGTGATAATTATGTCATCCACATAGATTGCTAAGGCAGTTACCTTCCCAAATCGATGTTTCAAGAACAAAGTATGATCTGAGTTACCTTGTTGGAAGCCATATTTTTTCATTGTAATCGTAAACCACCCAAACCATGCTTGTGAAGACTGCTTCAATCCATATAGTGCCCTTTGTAATTTGCATACCACTTTGGTATCCTGAGGGTATATCCATGTATAGTTCTTCCTTAATATCACCATGCAAAAAAGCATTCTTTACATCAAATTGATGTAATGGCCAATCCAGATTTGTTGCAAGAGACAATAAGACACGAACTGTGTTTAGTTTAGCTACTTGTGAGAAAGTCTCTGGATAATCAACACCACAGGTTTGAGTATATCCCTTCACCATCAACCTTGCCTTGTATCTTTCAACAGATCCATCTGCATTGTGTTTGATGGAGAATACCCATTTACATCAACTGTCTTTTTCCCTTCTGGTAACGGAACAAGAGTCCATGTGTCATTCTTCGTTAATGTCTCCATTTCATCCTTAATAGCTTGAGTCCATCGCTTGTCTGTCAATGCTTCCTCAATACTGGTGGCAATTTTGCACAAAGAAAGTTCATGAGAGAATCTCTTAAAGGGCTCAAAAAGTCCCTTACCCGATGTGTAGTTTGCAATTGCATACTTGGAACCCTGTTTCTCAATATCTGGAGAGTACCTATTTGGTGGTTTCCTACGATTGTGCCTGGCAGGTAAAGTATATCTCACAGAAGAATTGTTATCATTATATGTAGGCAAAAGAGAGATATTCACCTCAAGATTATCCTCAAGAGATACGACAGTGGGTACTTTGGAGTGGGGGGATTTTGGATCTTCAGAGCCAGAGTCTGCAGTCTAGGAGATAGATACTGGAACAGCAGAGATGGATGCATTCATGACAGATTCTAGAATAGTAGGGACATATTCTAGACCGCTACAGATAGATTCTAGACTGCCAGAGCCCATATCAGATTCTGCATTCGGGATATTTCCTGGATACATAGATACATCAACTGTTAGTCAGTTTAATTCTGCATCACATGTCTTTCCCTGAAGATGAGAACTGGTTACAGAATAAAACGTATCAGACTCTAGAAATTGCACATCTATCGTTGTATAAAGACGTCTAGTACTCGGGTCATAACACCTATATCCCTTTTGATGGGAACCATACCCCATAAACAAACACCGTATAGCACATGGATTAAGTTTTGTGCGTTGATTCTTACGTAAGTATACATAAGCAACACAACCAAACACTTGAGATGGGAGCATCAAGGGGGTGGAATGGTAATATGATCACATAAAGCTTGGAGTGGGGTCTTGAAATTCAGTACCTTAGATGGCATCTTGTTGATGAGGTAAACAGTAATACAGACAGCATCAGTCCAAAATATTTTCGGAACACTAGCCCCAAGTAGCAAAGCACGTGCTGATTCTAGAATATGTCTGCTTTTTCTTTCAGCAATTCCATTCTGTTAAGGTGTTTGTGGACATGAAGTTTCATGTATTAAGACATGCTTACTGAAGTAGGTCTTGAGTTGTTGATTGATGTATTCACCCCTATTATCTGATCTCAGAATTTTCGTTGTTGCTCCGAACAGTATCCAAATCATAGTATGGAAGCTTTCAAAAATATTAGCAACTTCATCTTTATGTTTCATTAAATATAACCAAGTCATACGGGTGCAATCATCCACAAAAATAATAAATCATCAATAGCCAGATAAATTTGAGACCCGTAAAGGACCCCATACATCAGAGTGAATTAATGTAAAACGTGTGTCACTTTTATTCATACTCAAAGGGTAAGTGGCTCGATGACTCTTGGCCAAAATACATGTGTCACACTTGACGTCAGAAATCTTAACATGTTTAAATAAATCTGGAAAAACATGCTGAAGATAATAAAAAGATGGATGAACCAACCGTTAATGCTACATCCAAATCTTTTTTTCTTTATGGCCAATAGAATGATCCATGAGATAAGCATGTCCCATACTGATATCATAAACATAATATAATCCCCTCCTCTTACTACCATGCCCAATGATCTTCTTTGTGAGAATATCTTGAAGAAGACAAAAATCAGGGTACATTAGTACAACATAGCCCAATTCTGTAGTGATTTGACCAATGGACAACAACTTATAAGACAAAGATGGCACAATAAATGTATTGGATAATTGTAGAGAAGGAGATAAATTCACAGTCCTAGCTCTCAACACTGGTGAATTAACACCATTTGCATTAGCAGTCGAGGAGAGTATACACTCATGAAATCCTTAGCATCAAAGGTCATATGATCAGTTGCTCCTGAGTCAAGGAGCCAATCAACTCCACTTGTATTCCCATTAGTAGCAGTAAGAACAAGACCTAGGTACCTGTATCTCCTGAAGGTGATGGTGGAAGAAACATGATTGGTTCTATTACAGCAATGGCAGCCTTACCCGCTACTGTATCCCATTACCTTCTTGCTTGGTAATCATCCTACCAATCAGGGTATCCAATCACCTTAAAACACTCATCAGGTTTGTGTTTGAGACTCCTGCAATGATGCACTTGGTACCCGGATTGAAGGTTTGAGTCTTGTTAGCTTTGGCACCAGTAGGAGGTCCCAAAGTCAGTTTCCTAGAGGCTAAAACAGCCCCTTGAACTCCAGCAATCTCACTAGAAATCATGACTTGTTGTATGATTGCTTCCCATCGTACCTGAGCATAACTTTGCTCAATTGTAGGAAATAGGTTGGTTTGCATAATATCAGCCCTGATTTTGTCTAGCTGATCATCAGGGCCATCCAAAAAGGTATAGACTCGTTCTTCTTGAGTGAGTCTGTTGTAGTGTTGAATGTCTGCTGGGCATTCCATGGGATTCAGGTGATGAAAATCAATCTCACGCCATAGTCCTTGCAATTTAGTGTAATATTTCTCCAAGGAACCTCCGGCTTGCCTTAATCGAGTCACACACCATCGGAAATCATACACTTGAGATGTGTCACTGCCATCGAAGAAGGTTGTGGTAATTGCGTCCCAAACCCTTTTGCTGTAGGGAACCTTATGAAATTGCCAATCATTGAGGAATCAATAGAATTAATGAGCCATCCTTTAACAATGGCGTTATCAGTACGCCATTTGTGAAAGGAAGGATCAGTCAGAAGAGGTTGAGGAGTATCGCCATTGATGTATCCAAGTTTGTCTTTGCCAGAGATGAACATCTCTACAACTTGGGACCATAGTGTGTAATTCAAGCCATCCAATTTTATGCCAATGGGAGCTGTAGACAATCTTGTGGAAACAGTTGGAGTTTGTGTTTTGTTTAGAGCTTCAGTCATTTTGGTAGTGAATTCACGAAATGGATCAAGGTCAGTCAATTCCCCAGAGGGATTCTCATGGCTAGAATCAGCCACCAGAAATTTTCAGAATAGCCAGGAATCATATGGCTCTGATACCATGTAGAAATATGAAATCAAGATGAGTAATTTCTGTATATTTTCATTCATCTATGGAGCTCAATATATACAACTCATTTGGTATTACAAAAAAAGAAAATTAATCAATACTATAATAAGCCTATTAATACACAGAATATTTGATGTACAAATACAAGGAAAGTTCCCGTAACTACTTTCCTTCATTCCATAGAGAGAAGATTGGGATCTTGATTCTGACTTGTCCGTCATGAACCTGTGAGAATTAGAATCTAGAATATAGATTCTAGATGATTTAAGCTCACAGATCGATTATATACTTCAGCTCAGGCCAACACCTGCCACACCTCTTCCTTTACCCAAAATGTATATATCAAAGTACGACCTCATAGCAATCACTAACTTTAGTGATTTCTCCATCAAGGTGGAATTTTTTTGGTACTCCAAAGCATAACATATGGGGGGGAATTCAAAAGTCCAATATCGAATCCTACATTTTCTTCATTGATCCACTTCGTTCTATTCATTTCAAAATTCCAATATTATGCCAATCAATCAAAATCTTCAAAGAATTATTTTCTCCAACACATTTTTCCAAATCTTTCCGCAAGATAGGAAATATGCATTACTTGTCTCATGACGGTTCAACATGCAAAACTTCCACTTGGTGACAACATGATACCAGGCACCCAACCACACATGACATCATGTTAACATCAAGATGAAATCATGTGATAGACATCATTTTCAATCATATGCATGCATGCTTTACATGCATATATACTAATTGTTATCACCAAGAGAAACTGTTGCAAGCTCTTAATTCATACTTATGATAAATTAAAAGGAATATCTAGTAACAAATAATCTCAATTAATATATTATGAGCAAGACATCAAAGTGGATATACTTATCATTTTCCTCTTTAAAAATTGATGAAAAATAAAAGTTTATGTATGGATAAAATCAACAAAATTCAATTAGAGAAGTTTAGATCGATTATTCTTTTATAACATGTACCATGAAAATTTCTCATATGAAAACAAACTCGAGTACCCATTTCATTGAAAACAACATATATTTATTTACAAAAATCACGTAGAAGTTCGTCAATATTTTAATTCCAAAATTCATTTCTTATAGACCTTTTAACCTTTGCACTTGACTCAAAAGATACTTAAAGATAAGTAGAGTTGTTTTCAAATAAATATACTTAACTAACCAAGAAATAAGTGTTGAATTTGTCAAGTGACTAAATTCTCATACTCTTTTCTTAATTAAGAGGTGTCATAAAAAGAAATGAATTCTAAAATTTCTCAAATTTAAGAAAACCAAGAATTTTGATGAAGTATTATTTCTTTATGCACATTTACATCATGTATAATGCACATAGATCAAGAAATCACTTACTTTGTTGGTGAACTCCATGGGATCATAGAACATATGTACAGTGAATTGTCTGTAGGGTCTATCAATCACGCTCTGATACCACTCTAATTGTAACACCCTAAAATATTCTAACATTTTTGTATTACTCGAGAAATAGATTTTTTAAATATTGTAATACATAAAAATTCTTTGATAACAAATAATAAACTAGTTGAGTCAAAATATATTTTCCCGAAGAATAATTTAAGGCATATAGAATTTATTTCCATGAAATCACTAGAATATATTTATAAGGTAATTTAATAAAGACGTATTTGCTCAACCATGAACAAACTTCACTTCTTAATACGGGCAGGGAAGATTGTGGATTGTCTTTATAAAATACTTTAGCTTTATAAGGTAGTACTAATCCTATTAAGATAAAGACGTTTGAAACCTTTAGGGTGCCTCCAGTAGTAGAACCTTCATGGCCACAGTCAGGATTCCCGTACACAGTCCTCTACTCGCCTTGGAGTTGTCACTACCTTTTGTTACTTGCATTGTCACACCTACAGTGCAAAACTGTATGAGTTAACGCTCAGTAAGTAACAGTATGCATATGTATATGATGATTTCTCACACCGCAATGCATACAGGGCCCACATCCATTCATATGGTATACCACATGAGCTCAATATCATCAAGGCCATAGTGCGCTCATGCCTTTCTAAAGGGGTACACTGCCCCTTAGAGTGTCCATCGTTGCCTCAAACACGGCTCAGGAGATAGCAAGGATTTATTCCACTATCAATAAATATAGGGCCTGGCCAAATCATAACAACTGTCAGGTCTCAACACCGCGTCTGGTATATATACCTGATCAATCGGCCATCGAGCCGCCAACACTCAAGAGGGGTACGCTGGCCCAAGTGATGTGTATATACCCAAACAGCATATCAAAGTGCGGTATATCGACATTGGGATCACACAATCGTCAATGAAAACTCATGTCAATCATTTTCATGCCACATGCATGTTCTATTCTCTATCGTCATTCTCAATGAGTACACATTGCATGCATTATAATATGGTCATTAACATATCTCAGTAGTACCAAATAAATCAAGCCCAAGCAGTTTCACATATACTACAACCAAGATTACCAATACATGGTCATGCGGTATCATATAATTATCATGTATATCAATCATTCCAATCATAGGGCATGATAAGTATTCATATCTCACATTGTCACACATGAGCATATAATACTATTATTTTCAATTGTAGTTAAACCGTTACTTACCTCCATCCTTAGCTATATAACAATAGTTTGGAACTTTCATCTTTCTCCCTTGCATAAATCTTCAACCTTACTTCCCATTTGACATATTTACATTATAATCTATAATTTCATGCTATATCATGTTATGCATTGCCCCAACATAGGTCTTAGGCAATTTAAGCATCAAAACAATCTAAACACCCAGAAATTGTTAGTCCGATAGCTAGAGTGTAAGGAAATGTGATTCTAGTAAGATTTATGAAGGTGTTTTCAGATCTTAATCCATACCATATCGAAGCTCGTCAAATAAGGATTACATCACCTTTTACAGATCTCAATTCTGAGATCTATAGAGAATGTTATACACGTCGTGTGCAGGAGACGCTGACAGCCGGCCAGCTAGGTTCAGAGGTCCGCCAGCTGGAGAGAAGGGCGGTCAGCCACCCATCTACAGGTGGCTGGCCATCTCCAAATTAGTGCGGAAATGACAGAGACGGGGGAGTGTTAGGTTTTTCAGTTTTTTGCTTCAATTTTCCTCTCACCCCGTGTCCCCTATTTATAGGAAATTCTAGGGAATTCTCATGCAATTACTTAATTATTGTTTGGTACTTGAAGTTTCTTCTTTATATTTTCTTGGTTCCTTAATTTACAAAAATCTGAGTAACTAATATTGAGAAATTCGGCAATCCATACGAAAGATTTTAATCTCATATCGACTTTTTAAATTCTCAATGGAACATTAGAAATGGCTCCAAATATAATTACAATTCCATGAAGATTTCTATATATCCCATAAAATCATAAACCTTATATAAATTAATATTTGAAAATTTGGAGCGTTACATATTCTATAGAGTTTAGAGATTTAAATTTTAGCCTTTTAGAGTTTACAATTTATTCTTGAATCTTAAGTAAAGGTTGAATATTGATTATTGAATTTGAGTCTTGAATTTGAAAAGAGCTAAGCTCAGGTAATGAGTTGTAGTTTTATTCTTTAGAGTTTAGAGTTTTAAGTTTTTGTCATTTAGAGTTTAGAGTTTATTCTTGAATCTTGGGTAAAGGTTGAATATTGATTATAGAATCTGAGTCTTGAATTTGAAAAGAGCTAAGCTCCGGTAATGATTAGGTCCTTAGGATAATATGTTATTTGTAACATATTATTTTTAGTTTGTATAATTTGCAATTGATGAACTGTCTCTATCATAGTGATGAGATTAATTACTGTTTATTTCTTCTTCTAGTGATGTGATTAATTGTCATATGTCATACCTCCAAAACATGCATCCAGATATCAAAAGAGAAAAAAGAAGGCAAAGGAATTAGATTGTGGACATTTGATTAGTATTTTTACCTTTAAAACTGCAAGACGTGTGTTCTTTAAGTAATTTTTGGTATGTTGTATATATTTTGGTAATACTTATTGTGGCCACTGGGTCACCATTGTCAGCCAAGTTCAAAGGTCAACTAAGGTCAACGGTCATAAGGTTTTGGAAACGGGTTCCCGAGATCCCCGCCCAACTTAACGACCTAGCGACCAGGCGACCAAAAGACGTGCAGATTCGTTCTAGCGATTTAAGGGATGAATCTCTCCCTACGCGTTGCTAGGGTTCAGAGAGTCTAGCCCCTATGCCCATGGCTCAAAGCTCCTCTATCTACCTCACCGACCTAGCAAATTTGTCACCTAAATAGCATTATGGAAACTCACATGGGAAATGTTATCATTTATGACTGATAGGACTTCAACATTAAATGTGAAGCAGTGATTACCCATCACACGCATGGCTTGGGCAGTCATTAGTCAAAAGTGAAGCGTAAACCTCAGCTAATTTGACCCATATGTCATTCTTGTGGGTCCAACATTAAATGTATGTAATCATTATTCCCATACAAATGGCACATTTACACTATAAATAGAGTGAATGATGCCGAAAAAGGAGAGGCCCAAATAAAATCTCATTCTTCTTGTCATTAGCACATTTACTTTCTTCTATTTATTGCAAACATTCCTTGCCTTTACACATTAACTGCACAAGCCGATTCAAAAACAAATTTCCCAAGAATACAAATCTTGTTTGTTGAATCAAAGGCTAAATTTGATATCAACACTTATGTAGTAATCTTTTAAATTATGATTTGTTTTTTTATATTTTTTTTAAATTTAATGTTCAGTATATTGTTTTATTTCATGCTTTATATATTTATTGCGAAACATGTTTGGAGAGTCATTGTCATTGAACACTCTAAATATGTTTATTATTTGGAGATAGAAAATAATAAACTACTCTAAATAATCATAACCTAGGAGAAAACTAACCCTATAAATAGAAGAGTCAT
The DNA here is from genome assembly GCA_963692815.1 of Nyctanthes arbor-tristis. Classification (NCBI taxonomy): domain Eukaryota; kingdom Viridiplantae; phylum Streptophyta; class Magnoliopsida; order Lamiales; family Oleaceae; genus Nyctanthes; species Nyctanthes arbor-tristis. The sequence goes on from CAVNYN010247799.1 coordinate 22,481, forward strand.
TGTCATTGAACATTCACAAAGGAAAAAGAACTAGCGAAAGCTAAAGGCTTATATTAACACATCCTCTAACAATGAGTAGTACTTACACGCACTTTTCTTATGTATGCTTTTCTCTAATGCATTTATTTATTAAATTCTTGTAAGTTAATTCATTACTTTGCTTGAAGTTTATTACGTATAGATGATGATGCCCTATTTATGTCATGTAATGTTATATGTTGGTATACTGGAAGCAGCTTGATGATTCCCAAGTGGGCGATAGAATGGTATACTCTTAATAAGATTTGTGAAACATCATTAGGAATCAATAATGTTAATGAAAAAATTTTGTATCTATGTTGTCCAACCTTTGTTAATGCTAAGTTATGCCCAAACAGTAGGTTTAGAGTACTTGGGGTAACATCATAATACGTAATTGGACCCATAATATGGTATTCTTAAGCAAATATTGTGTATGAATTGGTAATACTCACTGAATGCTTGGTATTCATATGTTTTATGTTTTTCTTTTCATATAGATGTTGCAGCGTAACATATTTTGCTTTACTTCACAAGCTTGGGGACTCTCCCCAAATGGAACCCGATATTTATACATTGAGGAGTTTGATGCATGGGGCTTTTATGCTTATTATCCTGGATTGCACTACTTTCTTGAGTCTACCTTGCATATTGAGCACTATGATGCCGAAACTTTGGACTACTTACACACCGATCATGTCACGGATTTGGGCTAGTAAAGGAGTTGAAAAGCTATGAAAAGTGATGAAGTAGCTTTTGGTTTAAGTCTTAGTATACTAGTTAGCAATAAGAAAGTGCTATGTGACTATGTCTCATGTTAGTTATGTTTTATATAGCATCAATAAGGAGGATGAATCTATTTTCCGTGTTGTATTTTGCCTTTTTCCAAAGTTGTAACTCGGCTAGTGATGTTATGAATGAAAGTTAGTATCTTCTGCTTATTCATAAGGCATGAATTGGTATTCAAGCAAAGAAGAAGACTGGAACACTGTCAGGTGCATGCACCCTAGCAGAAAGTGTATGCATTTGGTGATGGGAAAAGACACTGCAATAAGAAATGCATGCACCCGCGACTCTGGTGCATACACCTATACCTCCAAAGAAAAACTCAAACACATATATATAGAGACATAGCTCACTGTTCAGTTTTTGTTTGCATCCAAGAATGTCAAATAAGTATAATATTTAGCTACTTGCAAGTTGTTGTCTTCATTTATAGCAACTTACCAGTAGACAAAAAAATAAATAAATAAAATAAAATAATGAATACAATTCCCTTATAAATTTCCAGTATAAGGTTGGGTATGACAAGTTTGGTAGCAGAGCTTTTGTATTGTTCCTGTAGACATGATGTATAAATATCGACTTGTAGGATGAGTTTGCAAATCGTGAAGGTATGAATGAATTTACAATTCTTTGTTACTCATCTAAAGTTGAATGAGAAAGCATTCATAAGTTCATAAAAATTTAAATTAAAAAGAACAACAGAGTTAATAGAAGGCATAATTTCATAACTAACTAGAGTAACTATTGCAGTTTAACAAATAACATAATAGCTAGAACTTAATAAAGACTAATAATTCATGTTCTACATTGAAAGCTAGTAAGTCTAGAGCTTTTAAAAAAAATCTAAAAACAGAAGTAGATCATAGGAGAATATTGTTCAAAGACTTAGATCCACTTGGGTCTTCGGCATGAAGGTGTGCAAATTCCTCTTCCAAGTTATCTTGATAAGTAGAGATGCAAGCACACAATTCATGAACTTCCTTGATTTGTTGGGCTATAGAACTTAGTTGATTAGTAGTGTTTGCAAAGAAGCTTCGACATTCCGCCATGAATGAAGCCCAATCATCTGGTGATACTTTCCATTGATGCCCAAGATGTATCGATCCCCTACAACATCCTCTACTTGTTCATCTTCTCTTGCATGATTCTCTTATGTTGTCTGCTCCATAGGTTCACCCTTTTCTTTAGGTAATTCATCTTCTTCATTCTACTGCCCATTCTCTTTTCCCTCAATACCTTTAGGCTTTATTTTTATCCATTCATGGTTAACCACCCTGTACTTCATCCGATGTAATGTAGCCTCATTTATCATTGAATTTGGATGAAGAGGAATGTAAGTCTCATTAGGAAAATTTATCTTATGATGAGAAGTAATATCTATTACTACCCGTCCATACCAAAGTTTTCCTGTACTTCTTTGAAAAATAGATGTCATATTCTCTGAAATAATTCATGGTATATTAACTTGTTCTCCCAACATCACCTTCCAAAGAAACCATAGATCCTCATTGTACAACTCATCAAATTTACCCACCTGTGGCTTGATTACATGCACAAAAACTAAGTGTTGCAAATGAACATCTCAGGGCAGCAAAGTGGCAATATTTGAAGGAGTTGTCCTTGTGGGATCCTTATAAACTATCTGACATGCTTCTAATTTATTAAACTGAATTCTATAGGTACTAGCCCCTCTTTTAAACTTATAAAGCTCAATTAAAGCATTCTCCCCCACATTCAAAGTTTTATCAGCTACATGAGTTTGAAAATAATCCAAAGTTGTTCCTTCTCCAGTACAAACATTAGCATTAGCAAAAAAATACCTCACAACCCTTTCACTAACCAAAGTTCTGGATTTCAAATATTTTACCCATTTCATCTTATTAAAATAATCCAAGAATTCAAAAATCAAAGGAATTTACAGAGAGTGATATAACACCCAACAAGACATCATTGTTCTTAATTGGAATAATGGAAAATGAGATTGAACACTTTTATCATAAAACAAATAATTCGGAAATTCTTCACTTTCAATTCTATCTAAATTTTCCCCAACTTTTTCTTTACCTTTATCTCTTACATTAGCTGCCCGTGCGCCTCTGACATCGTCCACATCTGCAGTTCTTCTTAATTGGCGTCTGATGCCTTCTATGAACTCCTCATCACTTGAACCTCTTCTGTTTTGTTCTATAGGATGATTAATGGCCTTCTTCCTTGCACAACTTTTATGACCCATGAGAAGAAATCTTAAGGAGATGAAACTTTAAAGAGAAATATGAAGAAACTAAAGAAATCTCAATTTCAAGATGAAGATATTGTTAATGGGTAACACTATTTTTTGGTGATTCTAAAAGAATTGGTGAAGATTGAGAAGAATTGAGAAGAAGAAATTTGGGAATCAGAGTTCGCTTAGGAAAAACAGACATCAATTGTGAAGAATATGGGCTGGGCCGTGATTCTAATTCTGAGTAAGGAAATAACAAGTGCACGCGCTTGAGGTAGAGGCGCAAGAATCTAGACGCCCTATTTTACTAAAAAAATTTTGGGTTCTAAAGTGCATACACCTCTGTATAAGGTGCATGCACTTCTAAAACATAAAAAAATAAATTTAATTCTACAAGACTATAAACTTATATACAAGTTATAACCTAAGTTCAATGATTTCTCTTTTGAGTTTTTTCCTATTAAATATTTAATCTTTTATATTATTTAGATCATTAATAATCTTAGATTTTTCATGATTAGAATCTAAGGGCTCAAGACAGTACATCAGCTTTACTTGATTCAAGTCGTCTAGTTAGGCAACAAGCCCGCCAAATTCATCAGTTGATAAATAATAACCACACCGCAAATGGTGAAACAAACCACCTAAAGGAAGAAAAGGAAAGGGACATAGCTGCTAATCAATTTCGTGATTGAATCCACCAATCTTTGAAGATGCTAAAGATCCTATCGAAGCAAAAAATTGGATGTCCCTTGGAATGAATGTTCACTTATGCACGCATCCCTAAGCAAGAGAAACTTAATTGTGCCTCTTTTATGTTAGAGGTAGTAATGGTTACTGGTGGATACTTTAATTAGTGTAGGAGAAACCAAAGAATTTACTTGGGAAGAATTCTGTAAGAAGTTTCCTGACAAATATTTCTCTTCAGCTGCTAAGAATCAAAAATTAAATGAATTCATTCAACTCCACTAAAGATCCATGATGGTGGTAGAATATGTTAAGAAATTTGAAGACCTTTCTCATTTTGCAACGCATATGCTTAGTACAACTGAACAAAAGATAGACCGCTTCATCAAAGGCTTGCGACTAGAATTGGGAAGAGACCTTTAGATGGTAAGAACTCATGACATGACATTTTACAGGTAATTGACCCTGCCTTAATAGCCGAACAAGCTGAATCAAAAATTATTAAAGCACAAGAATTTAGAAACTAGAATTCTCGTGGATTGTCTAACAACCGAAACTGGAACTCTAATGGAAAAATAAGAATCGTCAATCTGGAAAATCTTTGAAGAATCAACCTCCAACCAACAAGGCAAATACAAATACTGAAGCAAGGGAAAATACAAATCCGGCATGTTAGACTTATGGAAAACAACACCCAGGGCCATGCTGACTAAAATTAAGCATGTGCTTTGGCTGTGGTAAAGAAGGACATATGATTAAGGATTGTCCGGAGTAAAAGAAAAAGAAATCAGCCAACCAATCTAGAAGACTATATGCCATGGTTCAATCAGAAGCTGTGGATGATGGTGACGTCATTGCAGGTAATACCTACCTCCATTCTAAACCTACATATACATTATTTGATTCTGGTGCTACTAATTTATTTGTATCACTAGGCTTTATCAAGGACTTAGATGTTAAAATGACTCTTATGCCTTTCACCTTAAATATTATGATACCATCTAGTCATATGCAATATGCTAAGTTTTATCTACCACAAATAACAATCAAAGTTAAGAACATTGAATGTTTAGTAGATTTTATAGTATTGGATATCAAGGATTTTGATATCATTATAGAAATGGACTGGCTTGCTAATTATGGAATCTTAATTGACTGCAAATTAAGAACCCATAAATTTCCTGAAAAAGAACCAATTTCTTTTCCCAGGCCTATGAAAACTACTAGAATAACTATCTCAGCTTTAAAAGCAAAAAAAAATTTATAGGCCAAATATGTTCTAGCTATTAGGTTAGTTTACATAGTATTGATGTAAAAAGTTTGTCGCCATGTCTTCTATACCAGCAGTATAAGAATTTCAAGATGTGTCTCCTCAAGAATTGCCTAGATTACCACCAAATAGAGAAATTGAATTTAGTATCGAAGTCATTCCAGGAACTCGGCCAATATAAAAAAGCCCCTATCGAATGGCACCTTATGAATTAAAAGAATTAAGAATACAACATGAGGACCTTTTAAAGAAAGGTTTTATTTGACCTAGTACATCACCATGGGGAGCACTAGTACTTTTTGTTAAAACAAAGAATGGGACAATGCGGTTGTGTATTGACTATCGAGAATTAAATAAAGCTACCATAAAGAATAAGTACCCTCTTCCCAGAATTGATGATTTATTAGACCAACTCCAAGTTTATGTTGTATTCTCCAAAATTGATCTTCGTTCAGGCTATCATCAAGTAAGAATTAAGAAATAAGATATTCCAAAATCAGCTTTTAGCACACGATACAAACATTTTGAATTTCTAGTCATGCCTTTTGGATTTACAAATGCTCCAGTGGCATTTATGGACCTCCTGAACCGGGTATTCAAAGAGTATTTCGATAAATTTGTTATTGTATTCATCGATGACATTCTAATTTATTCCAAATCACATGAAGAGCATGAAATGCATCTTCAAACCGTCCTCCATATATTGCGAGAGAAACAACTTTATTCTAAATTCTCTAAATGTGAATTTTAGATAGAGCAAGTTATATTCCTCAGTCGTGTGGTGACCAAGGAAGGAATATCGGTAGATCCTAGCAAAATTGAAGCAGTACTGAATTTCTCCCAGCCAACAACACCAACCAAAGTTTGAAGCTTCTTAGGACTAGCTGGGTACTATAGACGATTCATTAAAGATTTTTCAAACATTGCTACTCTACTCACACAATTAACCAGGAAAAACATTCAGTTTAAATGGACAGAAGATTATGAATGTAGTTTTCAAGAGTTGAAGAAACGTCTGACTACAACACCGGTACTGGTTATTCCCCAAAGAACTAAAGGTTTTACCGTCTATAGTGATGCATCAAAACAATGATTAGGTTGTGTCCTCATGCAATGTGAAAAGTAATTGGGTATGCTTCACGGCAGTTAAAACCCTATGAACAGAACTACCCAACTCATGATCTTGAACTGGCAGCTATCGTATTTGCTTTGAAAATTTGGCGTCATTATCTATATGGCGAGAAATGTGAAATCTTCACTGATCTTAAAAGTCTATAATACTTCTTCACGTAAAGGGATCTAAATATGTGATAGCGGAGATGGTTGGAACTCGTCAAAGACTATGATTGCATCATAAACTATCGTCCGTGAAAAGCAAATGTTGTAGCCGATGTTTTAAGTTGAAAGATTCCTGCTTATAAAGGAAACCAGAGGAGGTTCAAAAGGAATTAGAACACTTCAATTTGGAAATACTAAATCCTTCAGATGCAAAATTAGAAACCTTGACAATCCAAGCGTCATTACTTGAAAGGATAAAACAAGGTCAGTAGGATGATCAATTTCCATAAAGAAGTAAAGAAAAAATAGCAGAAGGAAAAACCTCAATTTGCAACCTTCCAACTCAGCAACTTTTAAGATACAAAAACCGATGGTACGTGCCTATAGCAAAAGAATTGCACCAAGATATTCTCAGAAAAGCTATGTATCAGTACACCTAGGATCAACAAAGATGTATCAAGAAATTAAAACTCTCTATTGGTGGCCAAATACGAAGTGAGAAATTGCTGAATATGTATCCAAGTGCCTGACTTGCCAACAAATAAAAGCAGAACATCAAAGGCCAACTGGCACACTATAACCTCTACCCATACCTGAGTGAAAGTGCGAAAAAATTACCATGGATTTTGTCTGTGGCCTACCCAAAACAAGTAAAGGTTATGATGCAAGATGGGTAATTGTAGATAGGCTAACGAAATCTGCACATTTCTTACCAGTTAAAATGACCTTCAAGATGGAGCAATTTGTGCAACTCTATGTGCAAGAAGTTGTAAGACTCCATGGAGCACCGGTAACCATCACTTCATACCGTGACCCAAGATTTCTATCTCGATTCTAGAAAGAGCAACATACTGTACTAAGTACAAAGCTCAAATTTAGTACTATAATCCACCCTCAAACAAATGGACAATCATAACACACTATCCAAACCCTGGAAGATATGCTTCATGCATGCGTGTTAGAATTTTCTCAAAACTGGGAGCGATACTTGCTACTTATTGAATTTTCCTATAATAACAGCTACCATACCTCTATCCAAATGCTTTCCTATGAAGCGCTATATGGCCGAAAGTGTCGATCTCCACTCTACTAGGAAGAAGTCAAGGAAAGAAAGATTATAAAATCTGAAATGGTTCAATAAATGATCCAAGCGGTGGAGAAAACAAAAAGCCATCTACAATCAGCTCAAGACTGACAGAAAAGTTATGCGAACCAATATCGACGACCACTAGAGTTTGCAATTGGAGACAAGGTTTTCATAAAGATATCCCCAATCAAAAGATTGTTACATTTTGGAAAACGACAAAACTTACACCAAGATTTATAGGACCATTTGAAATCTTAGAGAACATTGGAGAAATGGCCTACATACTGAAGTTACTTAGGACAAATGAATAAAATGCACGACGTGTTTCATATATCAATGCTCCAAAAGTATATTTCTGAGTCTTCACATATATTACTTGAGATCCCAAGGGATATTCAATCAGATTTAACCTGTGATGAAAAACCCGTGAAAATATTGATAACGGAAATGAAACAACCATGTAACAAAGAAGTACCTTTAGTTCGAGCTTTGGTGAAGTGAAACTGTTGAAGAAGAAACTTGGGAGCGAGAAGATGAAATGAGATCGCTATATCCTAAGTTATTTTCACAAGGTAATTTCAGGGACAAAATTATTTTAAGGGGGTAGATTGTAATAACCCAAAGAAAATCACAACTTGAGATTAATATAGAATAGGTTTATTTAGAAAATTATCAAAAATGTGTATACCTATGTGAAAGGTGCATACACCTGGTGAAAGAATCCAGTTCGGGTAGTGGTTTTATGGACACTTTTCTCCTTGACACTTTAGTTATTAGAAGTCAAGTTAATAAGAGGAATTGAAGTGCTTATAGCTTACTTTTAGTAGAGGGTCACATATTCTAATTTTGACTTAATTATTGTTAATAATTAGGCTCTAAAACTTGCTCATCAGACTAAATTCTAGACTGCCAACTCTAAAACAGTAGTAAAGATTGAATCCTTAGATTCCACCTCCTGCTTCCTAATTTAAGAGGATGGAAGTTACCCGCCTCTTGAATCCTTCAATCAAGGAATTGTTTGGAGAAGAGAAAATAATAAACTACTCTAAGTAATCATAATCTAGGAGAAAGCTAACCCTATAAATAGAAGAGTCATTGTCATTGAACACTCACAAAGGAAAAAGAGCTAACGGAAGCTTAAGTTTTATTTTAACACATCCTCTAACAGTTAGTAAGTACATACACTCTTCTTATTTATGCTTTTCAGTAATGCATTTATTTATTAAATTCTTGTAAGTTAATTCATTACTTTGCTTGAAGTTTATTACGTATAGATGATGATGCCCCCTTTATGTATTGTAATGTTATATATTGGTACATCACGAGCAGCTTGATGATTCCGAATAGGCAATAGAACGATATACTCTTAATAAAATTTGTGAAACATCATTAGGAATCAATGATATTAATGAACAAATTTTATATCTATAATGGCCAACCATTGTTAATGCTAAGTTATGCCCAAACAGTGGGTTGAGAGCGCTTGGGGTAACATCATAATATGTAATTGGACCCATAATATGGTATTCTTAAGCAAATCTTGTGTATGTATTGGTAATACTCACTGAACACTTGGTATTCATATGTTTTATGTTTTTCTTTTCATATAGATGTTGTAGTGTAACATTTTTTGCCTCACTTCCCGAGCTTGGATACTCTCCGCAGATGAAACC
>CAVNYN010247819.1:0-10750 GCA_963692815.1 Nyctanthes arbor-tristis
CCCCCCCCCCCCCCATACTAATGAAATGCAGCAGTCTGAAAGAAAGGTTCTTCACCTTAGGTTTGAGACCTTTGGAACATCCACAGGGAACTTGTGTATCTCATCAATCCATGGGTTTTTCTACTTTGATGGTTTTGAGCGATCTCACTGCACCGTTGCATTTGAACCCATATCCAAAAGCCATCTGCCATGTCCTATCTCCCCCCTCTTTGGCTTCTGAATGTGCCAATTCACACCAAAGAGAGTGCATGAGGTGTTGCCAAATTAATATAAGTGTCATTCTTGATGGCTCCACGTGCCAATCGGATAGCTGCAGGTTTTCCTCTAATTTGTCCGACACAGCTCTTTCACGAGCATGAATGCAAAAATCTTCAAGAGACAACTTGAAATCCAGGATATAAGGCTTCAGCTTCAGCTTCATCTTCATCTTTAAACAGCTTTCTCCAGAGCAAAGTGGCGAAGAAAAGCAACTGTTTAGACACGGGAGCCATGAGAGCACCCAAAGTCGTGATATTAGTCTTTTAAAGCATCACCAGCTACTGCAATCAAATCCATCAACCGGGATCAGATGACTTGTTGGACAGCAAAATGGCAGCTCCTCCCACTCGAAACAGGCAGTTTGAGACTTGCCTTGACCTTTCATTTCCAAAATACCAATTCAATGTAATCTTCTCCATGCTAATTACCAGATGTCCAGAGCGTAGGTATCTGGATGTACCAGCAGAAGATCTTTTCCAAGAATAATCGGGATCAAACCAGCACTACTACCCATTCCACCAAGATGGTAGCTAATTATATTTTCCCTCAGCATGTAATGGTTAATAACCATTGCAGAAAGTGAAGGCGTTGGATTAAACAGATTGCAATTCACAATAAGTATCCCAAAATCCTTAGGCTTTACAGAGGTTTTAGAAAGAAGCTCTTCTACATCACCAAACATTACAGCTTCTTCAGCTTCTTTCCTTGCTTCTGCCGTACATGGACTGGGGGTGCCCTGTCCCTCATCACTGCATTAGAGGGATAAGTCCCTGTCAACCGTGGCTTCTCCATAAAATCCCATCTGCTACATTTGCTATAATGATCCCGCTTATAACATGAAAAATTCACAAAATATACCGGCCGAAGGCACCTGAGGGGACAGAAGTTACGAGGTAGTGATATCCAAGCTTCACATATTTCAGTTTAAGTGATTGTTTGAAAATTAGACGAGAGATTACAACTTCAGGGACTAAATGGAAATATTGTGATAGTGTAAGATTGGACCTAAGCCGTGAGTTTTAAATTTGAAGGTCTGAACATTCAAATAGTAAGAGTTTTCGGTTAATTGGCCTATAACTACACCATTCTCGCGCCATTTTCATCTACATCACTCTTTCAAAACCACTCGCTTTCTCTCTCTAGGCTGGATCTGAGAAATGGATCCTCCACCACCCTCACCAACTGATCCACCTCCGGCAACTCAATATTCGCGTTCTCCTTCAGCTCCAAATTTTACTGATCAACAACTTCCAGCCTACCATGATCCTGCATATGAATTGACGGAAGCTGAAATAAACTTGTTTCTGGAGGAAGTTGAAGGTGAAACAGGAAAGCTTGATGCGTTGCAGGAGCCTGACTTGCATGAAATTGACGTAATTGTTGCTCAAATGAATGAGAATCCACCTGCTGGTCTGGAGCTGGAAGTTTCGATGAAGTTGCCAATACTTCCAGTCTATGATGATCCTGCATGTGAATTGACCGAAGCTGAAATAAGCATGTTTCTGGAGGAATTTGAAGGTAAAACAGGACTTGATTTGCTGCAGGAGCCTGATGTGGATGAATTTGGCGAGATTCTCGCTGAAATGAAAGAGCATCCACCTGCTGATCAAAATCCAGAATCTCCGACGAACACGAACTTGCCAATACTTCCAGCTTACGATGATCCTGCATATGAATTGACCGAAGTTGAAATAAACATGTTTCTGGAGGAATTTGAAGGTGAAACAGGACTTAATTTGCTGCAGGAGCCTGAGGTGGATGAATTTGACGTGATTCTCGCTGAAATGAACGAGCATCCACCTGCTGATCAGGATCCAGAATTTCCTATGAACTTGAACTTGCCAGTACTTCCAGCCTATGATGATCCTGCATATGAATTAACCAAAGCTGAAATAAACAACTTCCTGGAGGAAGTTGAAGCTGAGATAGGACTTGATTTGCTGCAGGAGCCTGACGTGGATGAATTGGACGTGATTCTCGCTGAAATGAACGAGAATCAACTTGCTGATGAGCTAGAAGTTGCAATAAGCTTGGCACAGGAATTGGATTCGGAAACGGAGTCCGATGAGTAATGTTTGTGTTCAGCTCTGAAGACTTTACAATTCCCTTTTGCCACTTGTGGTTTTTCCGGGATTGGTCTACTCTAAGTGAATTTGCTGGGGCTTCCGCAATGGATTTTTGAGATTGATCTTGTTGCTTTGAATAAAACTGCCAGGATCTGGCTTATGTAAATATGGAATTGATTCTTGCTCGGTATGAGTTTCTCCTTCTCAATTTTATTTCTCTTTATTTTTTTACCTAGTCTATTATAACACATGCATGAATTAATGGATATAATATTGCCAATATCATATATATATATATACACCTTCAATTCAAATACTATCTCCGTTCCAATTATTTAGTCCTATTTACTTTTTCATAAAGAATAATAATTGTTTGAAAAAGACAATTATACAACAAACTTCCTAAGATATCTTCATTTAATTAATGGTGTATTTAAGAATAGTATTAGAAAAGAAAAATATTTTACATTTTCAAAATTACACTGGGTATAATTATAAATGAATGTAAAAGAAGACTAAATAAATAGGATATCTCGAAAAGAAAAATGAGACTAAATAGTTGGGACAGAGATGTTAATAAGATGTAACTTAATCAAACTCGGGAAGGTTAGCACTTAGCGGAGGCATACGTGTTAGCAGTGAAGATGTCACGGAGGGTATGTAAACGGAGCCATTAAGGGTCCAGTCCGGTCACTGATTCTTGGGAACTCCAATAATGATGTAGGCTGACCGCAATTAATTTCTAGCCCAAACCAAAGCCCAGTTAAAAAAATTGTTCCAAGGACTATTAGGTCAGCCTTTTATGCCCAAATCCGGCCCAAGTGACTCTATTCCTATTCGGCCCATCACTTGATGACGAACCTACCATTCAGAAACCAGCAAGTCGTTTCAGCTTTTTACCCTTCGAACTTCAAGGTTCAGAAGTCCCAATTCCAAAGACCAAATCCAATCCGACCACAATTTTCTTTCCGGCCTCAGCTACAGACGGTGACGGCGAAGCCAATCGAGCTGAGCGAAATTAGCTTCTGGTTCTGGGCATCCTCACGCTGGCAACACCTTAACAGGTAACCTTTATCATTATCCCTAAAATTTACAAGTTATAACTGATTTTTAATTTTTGGCTTTATCCTTGACTTTGATTATTTGCCTGAGTTCTGTGATTGTGTGATTGTGAAAAAAAATGTGTCTTGTTTCCTTTGTCAATGGCAAGGTCGAGCAGCCAAAGGAGTATGGAAATAAACAAAATTTATTTTTGTGTTTAGTTCATTAGTTGTAGCATTAACTTTGTATTTTTCTCAAGATTATTCTGTACAGATTTTTGTTGTATCTCTATTGATAAGTGTGTTTGGTGATAAATTATTTGTTGTAATCTTTTAGGAGTTAGATTTATCTCCAATTTTCCCTTGTATAAATATGTGAATAATGAATGGAAGAAATCTGAAATTTTCCCCAGGTCCTTTTCTCTTTAAGGAGAATCAGACGTATCTTGGAGTTAGACTTATCTCCAATTTGTTTGTTTGTTCACTGGAGGATTTCAATTTTCAAAGGAGTAGTAGTAGTCTAGTAGACTAGTAGCAAGTTAAGGGGATTGTTGTTCAAGTATCACAAATTTATTTGTTAATGTAGAGAGAGTTATATGTTTTTGGAACTTGATAATGAACTCATTGTAAAACGGTTTTAGAATATGAAAACCCCTAGAGAACAATTGTAAGGTATGGCATTTGTATTTAATTTTATTATTGTTCTATTTTGCATTTTCTCTTTTCTAAAGTTTTTGACTGCACTGTGTTGAAATCCTGGCTCCACCAATTGTTTTTCCTGATTTCATAAAATCTTAGTTCTGAATTCACGTTCAATGCGTGCAAAATGATTTTGGGGAAGCAGCAAAAGGACATGCAACCGTGTCTATTGGCTTTGAAAACGTGGCTAGTTTTAAGCGGTTAATTCTTAATTTTCATTTTTTCATGTCTTTACAAGTTCAAATAGGTGCTAATTCATTGCCAGTAATTACAAAGGAATATGGTAGTAGAATGAAACCTTTTAGTCAAGAATATTGTTGAATGCTCACATGGATGCTATTAGATCGCGTGGGACTTCGAGTTGTGAATGATTGAAAAGTCTACAAATAGAAAATAAATTGATATTTTCAAAATAACTAAAAGACTTCATACATTTACGCTATGAGTGATAGCTTAAATGATTTAGGGGGGAAAAACTCCCTTTTACTAGAATTGAGATATTAGATTCTATACCCCTCAAGTTCCCCTAATTGTATTTTTGAAAAAAAAAAAAAAAGAAAAAGAAAAGAAAGAAAGAAAGAACGAAAGAAAGAAAAATGGTTCCCCTAATTGGAGTTTTCCTAAAACTGTTCTTCAACTTCCTCTTTCCTGCAATTCACTACTGCTTGTGCAATCGGTAGTCTTAACACTTGAAAAATCATTATAGTTATTTGCATTTGGACTCTTAATTAGCATTGTGAAGATAGTGCGAATATTGCTTTGAGGAGAATGTTTTACACGGTACATGACAAGTTATTGTTTGTCCCAAGTTTGTGTTTGTGAGACCTTTTGAAGTCGAGTTTGCAGTTCATTGCTGATTTTTTTTTTTTTAAATTTTTTAAAGGCCAAATTAGCCCATATTTCTACGAACATGCTCAATATATACACGCGAAGTATAAAGATAAAAACATTAACCCATCTTTATGTTTGTCACTGGGTAACTAATAACTATTGAGTCACATCACTATTTCTACTCTATAAAAGAGTAGTGGCACGTGCCAATCATCAAAAAAGTTGCTAGCATACCCAAACTGCTTCTGAAATATCATTCTTGTTCCAAAAATGTTCCTAAACACACGTCTCTGAGTTCTGATTCTCACTGGGCTTCAGGCTTGTAGCCCTCTCTCCTTTCCAGTCTCCACCACTGTTCCTTTCTTCTATCTTTATCTTCAAAGAGGCGTTCACATCGAACTTAGAATCCATATGCTCTCCATTTCTTTTTGCTCTGGTTGTCCTATCGATTCCGCAGCATGTACTTTCTTATGGTACTGCATAACTCTATTGATTTTGTTGGTGGGTTCAATTACGGCGCCTTTTTTTATTTAATAATTGTTTAACTATGTTGTGTCCTCTATATACAACTCATGTACATGAAGTTCTAATTGTCTCTTCCAAAATTCCCAATTTTAATTTACGGATCTGCACTTTCCAATTTACATTAAGCTTCTTGGATGTTCAGCTTGTACTGCTTCTACCAACTATATCATTCACTTTGCCAACTGAATTTTGGTGTCCCAATGGGATTTATGATTTCTTTGTTGCTTCAGTTTGTTTCCATTTAGTAGTCTGGCGTGATTCTCTTTGTTTATTGTTTTACTTATTTTCAGGTTTGCTTCTCAATTTTTTGGCACTGAATTCTTTCATGCAGTTCTGTCAATCTGCGATTTTGCAATTGCTTATACTGATTTCCAAAGATGGAGGAGAGAACATGTGATCTTCTCCACCGATAAATGTGTATGATTTTTGGCCAATTTTCTTCGAGAATTTATGGATATAGTTATAATCCCTATTTTGTTAAATTGGCCTAGAGATTTATTGTATGGCATGAAATTGTAATTTATGAATATCTTCTTCTTTACTTACCGTAACCCAGGTATTGGATTTTTTAAGTGAAAGAAATGGTAGATAACAACTTGCGCAATACAAAGAAGATGACCTCATCGTGGATGTGGAGGCATTAAAGAAATGTTTGGAGACAAAGGGGATTATGACATATGCCAATCGCATATTGTAAGTTTCATGTTCCATAAAAAATGCCAAGTCATCTTCAGAATCCCCCAAATAGTTAAACTCTGTTGTTTAATTTTAAGTTTCAGCTACATTATTTTTTTTGCAACATTGTTGCAAGGATATGAAATTAGAACCCTCAATTTGAGTTTGATGCTTTGCTCTATTGGGTACTGATCTAAATTTTTTGTTCCAATAAAAGTAATTGAAAAATGCCGTATGTTCTGTAACTTCTTCATAATCGCTCATATTATACTTCTATATATTTAACGCAGAAATAGTTATTTCATGAGAAAACTGATGACTTCTTAGTAAGACTTCTAAGCCTAGCCAATGATGCTCCAGGTTCAGCTTAAATAATAAAATAACTACTCATTTATTGGTTCATTTGGCAATTAATTATTTAATTCTATAATAATTTTGACAGATTGAGATTTTTTAAATATCTTATTATTATTTATTTAAGTTGTGGCATTGCTTGTTGCAAAGGGGGAGTCTTGATAGGTTGTAGTAATGCTCCAAGTTTGATAATTGGTGCTACCATGTCAACTGTATTTGGGGGCTATGTCAGGGAGATGTGATTCAGCAATTCAAGGAAATGTTGTTGCCTAACACCAAGTATTCTTTGCTCATTTCTTCTAAAATTACAGTGGCTTTTCAATATTGTAACAGCTAAGATCTTGTCGGCTAATGGTGCTTTCCCTTCAATTGGAAGTTGCTTGTGGATTTTATGTTTTTTTAGCTGCTTTTTTGAATTAATTTTTGTTAACGTATAGTACCTCAGTTTTAAAAGCATGTAGACAATTCTTTGGATAGATGTATGTGAATTCATTAGCTTGAATAATTTGCCACTATTGGAATAGATTAGAAAGCTTTGTATATACTACACATTCTCGATCAAGAGTTATGTACAATTGTATAGCTGATATTTAGTAGGATTCAAAAATGAATTGTAGAAAATAGAGAGATTTTATAGGAATATTCATATTTCTGTAATTCCTCCTTATTTTCATCCATCTACTTTGGTGTTTAGAAGGTAACTATTTTCTATGTGGTAAAGTTCAGTCACTCCATGATAATTCAGTCGCTTCATGAAATTAAAAAAGAAAATGGTCTTGTACACCTTGATCCTGTATACCTAATATGTTTCTGAATTTATTTCAGGATTAGGAGGATGTTGATGAAGAGGATTACATGTTGATCAAATCTTGCTAATCGGTTAAATATTCAGGTGCAAAAAAAAAAAAAATTATGAGGACACAGGTTTCTTCAGCGTATACTTATTTGATTTAATGTCCTATATGAGTTGAGTGCGTTAGTGACTTTTTTATTCATTCATTTTACTCCCCTTTTGTTATCTATGGATCCTATATGATTTCACATTAGACAATTCAGCTTTTCTTTAATGCGTAGTTTAGTTATTGTAAATCGATCATATCAAAGCTTCCTGGGTTGCTCAATGCATATTATAGTTACTTATCTTAAATATCTTCTATAGAAACTTCGTCAAGTGCATGTTTAATATTATAATTTATATTCCCTGAGCTATTAATTGTTTTGGACGGTCTTAGTATGTAAAACTAATTCTCTCTCTCTCTCTCTCTCTCTCTCTCTCTCTTTTAAGCATTGTCTAATGAAGGATTAGTTTGCATCTAAGATTCTCATTTACACATCCTAGAAATCTCAATTTTCAAATCATTAAAATAATTGCAACGCGATATTAGTGTAATGTGCAACGCACTTGCCATTTCTAGTCATAGTAAGAAGTCCAAAATTTAGATACATCTCATTCAACTCACGTGTCCAAACTAGTCTTTTAAGGGCAGGATTCAACATTTTTACCGAGTGAGTTTCTTTTCTAACAATTTCTTCAACCCGGCAATAAAACCACCCCGTCAGAGTACATGAACTTGAGGATCCCCAAGATTCAATTTGCAACTGGATTAGCATATTCCAATGAGATTATTTTGCCATTTTTTTTTCATTTTTCCGTTAATCTAATTTTGTTTGATTTAGCTATTTATATATTAAAAAAGAATATAGAAAAGAAAAGTTTGGTTTTTGTTTTTAATCTAAAATTTGGATTACTTTGATCTTTGATAGTTTTGATTTTTTTTTTTTTTTTTGCGCTTGGTTAGGCATTGAATTAATATGGGATGGTGTTCGTACGCGGCTGGATTATTCAATTAAATAGTTGATGAAGGGTTTTCAAGGGAAAAAAGGTGATCCAATTCATAATTCCGGCAAAAGAAATTATTCTTTCAACGAAATTCTGGGTTCTGTCTCATCTGAGGCAGGACCGAGCGCCAGTAATAATCACAAGTCCGTAGCCTTTTGGTCGGGAATTTGGCTACCGGCTTTGTCGATTTTTGGGAATTCTTATCATAATAACAATAATAATAATAGTGAGCCAAAAAATAGCTGCAGCAGTAATACTAAGAAAAAGTCTCACAGTGGCAGAAACTATTATGAGAGTTGGAAAGCAGCTGTGAGGAGAGTAATGATGAATGGTGGATCAATGAGGAGAATATTGGGCTTCAATAAATCTGGGTTGTCTGTATCTAACAGTGATATTTGGCTTTTGGGTAATTGCTATAAAGTTTCACAAGAAGGAGATGACTTGAATTCTTCCAGTTGTGATTTGAATCAGACAGAGGGATTTGCTGCATTTGTTGAGGATTTCTCATCACTGATTTTGATCACATACCGAAAAGGTAGCATATATGTTGATTTAAGCCAATACTAATGAATTATGATATGGGGTTAACCAGTTTTTGCTGGTTATGTTGAGCTTGTAGGGTTTCATGCTATTGGAGATTCAAAGTACACCAGCGATGTTCATTGGGGGTGCATGCTCCGGAGCAGCCAGATGCTTGTTGCTCAGGCATGTCCCCTTCTCTGACAATAGACTTCATTTCTTCTGTACAATTAGAAAATTCTAATTTCCCTCCCATGTGCACAGGCATATCTTTTTCATAAATTGGGTAGATCATGGAGAAAATCTCTACACAAGGTAATGTGCATTGCTCCATTCGTGCTGAATCTTGACTATCATGCGTGAAGTTTTGATAATGTGGATATATATAATTTCCTGTTCATCAATGATGTCAACATTGGTGCTTAATGTGCAGCCACTTGATCAAAGTTACACTGAAGTATTGCAACTCTTTGGAGATTCTGAGGATTCACCTTTTTCCATACACAATCTTCTTCAAGCTGGAAAGTCTTATGGTCTAGCTCCAGGATCATGGGTAGGTCCATATGCGATGTGTCGCACCTGGGAAACTTTGGTACGTAGTATGAGAAAGGAAAATGAAGACGGTGCATTGTCTTGGCTCATGGCTGCATATGTAGTTTCTGGTGATGAAGATGGGGAAAGAGGTGGAGCTCCTGTTCTTTGTGTTCAAGATATTTCTAGACAGTGTTTTGAATTTTCCAGAGGTGAAGTTGATTGGACTCCAATCCTTATGTTGGTTCCATTGGTTCTGGGACTGGACAAAGTTAACCCAAGGTACGTAGTTATGTGGCAAAACCATGGGGTACGAAAGTACATTACTGTAAAGTAAAGAAGTATAAGGTTCTATTTTGTAGATTTTCCTTAGTTATTAGTGCTTTTGCTTGCTCTATGATCTGCTAGAGATGATTCATTTAGGATGCACTGGCTAGTCCTATCTGTGTGCCTTGTACATAAGAAACATGATAAGAAAGTGAAAGTTAAGTAAAATGGGGGAGGGTATGAATACTGATTGGGAAAAATTATTATCTTGTAAGTCTATTTCTGTTGATGAACTAGCAAAACTGGCTTTTTTCTAGCCATTGATGCTTCCACATTGTAATGTTAATATAAAATGTTCTGCAGCTGTCATCACTTGGAGACAGTATATCAAGAAGTTGGGGTAATGCAGAGATCTGTTTGAAGAGATTAGTGGTGCAAAATAGTAACCTCTGTCAATTAAATGGACAGGCAAACCTAACTACCTATGAACTTCAGAAATGGATACCATTATGCAAGTTTCAAACAAATTTTTTGCAGCTCCTGTTATCTTTACTTAGAGCAACCTACCTGTAAACTGTTTTACTTAGTTAATAATAATTAAAAAAAATAATAATAAAAATAAAATTGTACTCCTGACAAGACACAATCCACATTGGCAAGTTCTGCAGCATGGACCAACGGTTAGCATTTTCATACTGAGTAGATGGTGCTATTTTATCTTTGCCTTACTCTTGTACCGTGAAGTCCAGTACCATGTAAATTTACAGATGGAAATTGCTTGACTATGAGGTTTCTTATGCATTTAACATATTCAGATGAAGGAACTTATGTGTTGATGCATTTTTAATGATTGCATTTCTAGCTTACTGTGCCGAAAGACAAGGGGATACTGTCCCCACCCTAAAGGGTAAAAGATAAGTGGATGACCTTAGTAGCCATTTGAGCCAATGAACTACTGATGTATGTATAGTTTGGGAAATGGGTAACAGTATCCATAACGAAGCTGTGGAACAAATAGTACTCATGGATGTTAAGAAAGACAACAAGAAGGAAAGCACACTGTAAACACGTGTTTTTTTTCCTTCTTCTTCTTCCCTTTCTTTTTTTTTCTTTTTTTTTTTTTTTTTTTGTGTTTTGTGGGGGGG
>CAVNYN010247833.1:0-13849 GCA_963692815.1 Nyctanthes arbor-tristis
AGATAAAGTATTTAATTGATAGTTTAAACAATCCCATTATTCTTTTACAAACTTTTAATTTTCTTCTTCCGATCTGTGAAATTGACTCAATAGAAATAGGTGACAACTTTCCCTGTGGGATCGATATTCGGGACTCTTCTAGTCCTATACTACTTGAACGATATCGTGCACTTGCGATTTCGCTTATCATATATCGACCAAGAAGAAGTTTTATTTATCTACTTCGGCATGATTCAACACGAACCAGTTATTTCGGGGAAAGCGAAAGGTGGAAGAGGATGATCAAGTGGGGTCATAAAGTTTCCAAATGCCTGGACCAATTTTCATCTATAATCATCGTGCTAGTAGATTTCATGGACCATTTACTGTACCACTTCACTGTTCAGACCAATCACAAAGATATCGCTCACTAGGGTTAGCGATAGAAGCTGTGGAAGCAGTGGCTTGGCCGGCGATGCTTCGAAAAGAAGAGATTACATCAAAGAGTAAGAAAGCTAATTCTCGATCGTTGCCAATCAATAATATCGCTGCTGCTACCAGATTTAACCAGTTAGTCATTTTTTACGATAATGATTTGGATGGGGTGACATTGCCTCACGATGACGCTTTGGTTATCACTGGAGATATTGCCAACTTTGATGTCAAAAGGGTCCTGGTAGATACGGAAGTATAGTGAATGTTCTGAATTTGGAAGCTTTCAAAGGCTTAAAGTTGCCGGAACAATTGTTGAGGCCCATTTCTACTCTCCTACAGGGGTTCGACAAATCAATTGTAGAGCCAGAAGGAACGGTAGAGCTTACAATTGTACTGGGAAAGAGTCCCATGATTGTGACATTGATTACTCCATTTATTGTGGCTAAAGCACTGATGGCCTACAATGCGACATATGGGCATCCCCTACTTAACGCCATTGGGGCGATTGTGTCTACCCAGCATCAGACAATAAAGTTCCCCACTAGTAGAGGAGTTGGTGTGGTAAGGAGCGATCAACTTTTAACTAGAAGATGTTAGGTGGAAAGTATGAAGGGTAAACCCATATATACGATCAACTAGACAACAAAAAATGGCGAGGATCGCTTTGGAGTGGCTGATGAGATCGGGGAGGTTGAAGTAACTGCCAGAAAAGTTTTCAAGATTGGAAAAATGCATTCCGCAGAGGAAAAGATACAACCTATTAACTTTCTAAAGAATAATTTAGATATATTTGCATAGTCTACAGATGATTTGGAAGGGATAGATAAAGCGATTACACAACATTCGCTATAAATCGACCGATCATGGAAGCCTGTTAAACAGAAAAAAGGGCATTTCATGCCAAATCGGCAGCAAGCAATCAAAGAAGATGTGGCCAAGTTATTGAAAGTTGGGCTTATCAGGGAGGTTATATATCCATAGTGGGTTGCCAATGTAGTGTTGTTAGTTAAAAACAAAAATGGAAAATGGCAAATATGTGTCGACTTTATGGATCTAAATAAAGCATGCCCTAAAGATTCATATTTGCTACCCCGAATAGATGTGCTAATTGATGCAACTGCTGGAAAGAAAAAGTTCAGTTTTCTGGATGTTTTCTCGGGGTAATGTATACTTAACATTTAATGTATAATGTAATTTTGCCCAAATAGCTGGTGATTTAGGTAATTGTATTAACAAGATAAAAAAAGTTTGGCCACAATTGTACAAAGTTAAAATTCCTTATTGAAACATACATATTTTTACAGTTAAAATTCTTGCAATAAAGAATTGCTTATCTATTTACCTCAGTTGCTCAAACTTAGCCCAAAAGAGTGAATACTCGGTGAGTAATAATTCTTTGTTCACCTTCTTATACATATTTCTAATCCTTCAGCAATTTCCCTCACTATTGTGCTTAGGGATGAATTCTTGTTGCAAAGTTTGTTAACTGAGATCATTGGTGCATCAAGCTTTGCTAAAAAAAAGTTGAGTTATAGATGAAGAATGTGAAGTACCTTTGACATTTAACCTTTTTCTTCATTGCCTTCGTGTA
This sequence comes from Nyctanthes arbor-tristis, assembly GCA_963692815.1. Classification (NCBI taxonomy): domain Eukaryota; kingdom Viridiplantae; phylum Streptophyta; class Magnoliopsida; order Lamiales; family Oleaceae; genus Nyctanthes; species Nyctanthes arbor-tristis. The sequence continues at coordinate 2,006 of CAVNYN010247833.1, forward strand.
CGTGATCAATGGACATAACATTCTACATGTTGCTAATATTACCAATTTTGAGCTCTAGGATCCAGGAGTCATCAAATTTTGTGACCCTTTGATTTTTGCCTCAGGAAAGTGTACATTATAAATATAATTGGTTTGAATAAACAAAGACATATTGATGTATGCATTTTCTTTCTAATAATTTCATGTTTTGCTCATATTCATTGCTTTCTTTTTTAATGCGTGTCATTTTTATCTCTCGATACAATTTGTTCGGCTGTTAATGATAAAATTTATTATATTGTCAAATATTAACTGTCCATACCTTCTTCAGAAAACCATTGAGCAAACTTTGAGCATTGAATTGCTTTTGGCCTAGATGTATCATGATTCATTAACAACTTTTAATTATGCTTTTTCATGAGACGGTTCAAAATGGTATGATAATTTTCTGGCTAAATGAAGGAAAATTGAAAGCATAGGTGCCAAGGCTAGAAAACAAGTAGTGGTATAAGCTATTAGGAATTGGAGTACTGGAACTTTGTCATTGTAATTAGCTAAATTATCCTTACAAGTAGTTTCTGGTATATAATGAACTTCTTATAAATTACTAAAGAACCTTTGTAAATTTGACTTTGAATTTGTATTTATGGATGTATTGTTTTATAGAGAGAGTTTTTTTATCCATTGATGCATATGTACAAAATAATTGCTAGGTAAATGCAAATTGTCTTAACTAATCTTGGAATCGATTGTGCAATGTGTATAGATCCTATTGCTTCAATTGATGTACATCCACGTCTTAGTATTTGCAGCAAATGTACAAATTTTGCACATTTATTAACAAAATGTTGAATGATTATTTTTTTAACAATATTTCTACTCGTGTATCGCACTGGTGTTACATTAGTTTAACCGTAAAATTACGGCAATCATTCCGTAATATTCATTTTTCACGTATTTTTCAATAACTATTGGAATTTATAGTTTTCTCCTAATTTTCCCAGCCTGAAATACATACAAATCCAAGAACATCGGCCCAAAGAAATAGGCCCACTTCTGAAAGAAAGAACTTCATGAGGACCTTTAAGAGAAGGGTTCCTTGATAAAAACCACTTTTGTTGATAAGATTTTGAAAAATACCTTGTTTATGAACTAATTGTAAAAATACATTTTTATTATAAAACTACCCTAAACCAATTTCTACTAAATTCAATTATTATTATTATTGCTACAAAAAAAAAAAATAATCACACTGCCACAAAGTCCCCATTGCTACCATCATCGAAGCCACCACCGACCGCCAAAGTCTAGTAGACGCTAACTGCCACTGCCACTACCACTGCCACTGCCACTACCACCCCTTAGTAAACAAACAAACAAATAAAAAAGAGAGGAAAAATCACAAAAAATCTTGTTAACAAAATTCGGGAAAAATCATTGGAAAAAAGTTTAATTTTTGTCACCGGAAAAACAATGTTACCATTACAACCACCACAAAAACATTATGATAACAAATCACGGAAAAATATGTTAGCAATGTTCTTCCGGTAAAGAAAATACTATAATTATGGTAACATTCACATTTTGCATGGTAACAGGACTCAAAAAACACGGTAGCAGTTAGGCCTGGGCGTCAGGTCTGGCTGCTCAATTTTGGCCTTGACCCGAGCCCAACCCAACATGTAGTTGGTCTGTAGTTTTACAAACCGAAACTGGCCCGTCATGCCCGTAAACCAAACCCAAACCGACCTGTTGTGGGTCGGTTTAGGTCGGGTCGGGTTTCGAGTTGAAATATATATAATATATATATTTTTAAAAAACTAAAAAATTAGAAATTGGAGGCCCATTTGTATTTTCAGGCTCATTTTTAAGCCTCATTTCTTATTTCATTTAATGAAAGAGAGAGATGGGAAGATTTAGGGTTTCAACTTTTAAGTTTCAACTTTAAGAAAGAGATGAGAGAGAGAGACAGTCAACAGCGGCGGTTAACGTCGGCGTCGGCCGCAGTCGCGCATGCTTAGCAGCAACGGAGTTCGCGCAGGTGCAGGCGGTCGAAAACAAAGGAGCAACAGCACTGGAAGTTCGGCGAAAGAGAAGAAGGGAGCAGCGGCGGAGGTGGTCCAGCGGAAGGGAGGCGCAGGCAATAATTTAGGTTTTAACTTTTAGTTTTCAGTTTTCGACGGAAGTGCAAAGTGCAAACACGTTTTCAGTTTTCAACTTTCAAGCCCCAAAAAAATTTAAAAATAGATAAAATAAATCAGTTTTAACTGGTTAAACCAAATTAGCCGGTTTGGCCTGATCGGGCCGGTTCGGTTTTAACCGGCCAACGCGGGAACCGAACCAGACCGAACTGGTTCGCCATCCTTGAACCCGCAGACCAATCAACGGCTCATAAAAACCGAATCAAACCGGTACGAGCCGATTCGGTTTACCGGTTTGGCGGTTTTTTCACCCAACCCTAATAGCAGTGTGCTACTATTAAGAAAAAAAAAAGAAGGAAAAATACCACACATCCCCCAAAAAATGCTAACAAAAGCTACCAAACAGCCTCAACCACTACGCACCGACTCAAGGAAAAAGCTAGTAATAATAAAATAAAAACAATGAAAGATACTACTAGAAAAATTGGCAACAATGACAAAAAAGCACATCTAGAATGGTAATAGCCATCAAAAACACAAAACTCGTGGGAAAAAATATAAGAACATTATAGTAATACAAAAATTGAGATCCATCAAGCTACCCGAAAATCCAAATATTAACAAATAACACCCAACATCTAGGGAAAACGAATAACACCCAAAAACCCATGTTAAGAAATAAAAAGCGTAGTTAACAATCTAAAAAGGTATCATGGTAATAGGTAACAAAATTACTAAACAGTGTTAATCTGGTAACAAAAACACCCAAAAACTCATTAAAGGGTGTTAACACAATAACAAAAAAACCTAAAGACTCATTAAATGGTTTTAAAACGGTAACAAAAATACCCGAAAAAATCACAAAGTGATGTAAAGATCGTAACAAAAACGTCCAAAAATCTCATCCAAATATCGAAAATGAAAATAACTAAAACTTAAAAAAAAAAAGTGTTGGATCTGTTGTTGGAACAGTTTCGATACCCAGCAACAGCGGCTGATGTTCGCAGTAGGCCAGTATAGGCGTTACCGCCTCCCTATAATGTTACGCCCCAACAGTGAATTAGAAACGGGTTCAGAACAGAATTGCAAGAAAGCAGGTCATTCGTGCACGCCGGTTCGTCGGTGCTTGATCAAAACTTGATTGAAGAACGTGGCACCGGTTGGCAGTGAACGGCGCCAAGTGGTAAAGATGAAGGAGGCGGCTGTGGTTATGGAATGGATGAAATCTAATTAAATATTTATAGTCTAATTACAAATGGGTGACTAGTGGATGAAGGAAACCTAATTATTAGGTTTACTAAATAAATAAATAAATAATATTAAAAAAATAATAATTAGACATTGTGGTTATTATAAATAAATTAATACTCCCTACATCTTAAAAAGATTGTCCACTTATCATATTGAATATGTATTTAATGTATTTTCATATGTGCCTTTAATTAATTATTATTATTCAACTATCTATGCATTGAAAATATTTCAAACAATTAATGACATATGAATATATATAGAAAAATAAGGTAAAATTAAATGTTCTAACCACATTACCTACTAATCCTTAATTCACATAAAAATACCTACATGACTATCTTTGTAGGACGGATGAAGTAACTAATAATTAGAAAAAGGGTATTTTGACAATCTAAAAAGGCATATTTGCAAATAGTTTCAAAATTTCATGCATAATTATGAGTCCCTTCTTAAAATGGGTAATTTCTCTAATTATCTCTTAAGAGAATATATTGATCAGATTCTCTTAAGTTGATATATGGATCAGATTCGAATCTCAGCAATGGAACGGATATGAATCAAATGTCGTGGATCTCCTGTATAGCTCATCCACTCTGAATTGGATCGACCACTTGGCCTTAGTTGTTATATATGAGTCAACTGAATTGTAAAGTAGAGATATTAATTATGTAATTTTAAATTTAAAAGAAAAAAGTTGAATTAAATAAATTATGAACCACTAAAATGGCGTAAATTAAAACTTCAAAAGTCTAATTTGGACTTGATTGAACAAAATATAAAAGATTGAGCTATTGGTAGTAAATAAAAAAAGTAAAACTAAAATTTTACATATTGCTTTTGAAATCTACAACGAATTATACGTATTCTTAAAATTTGACTCCTTATACTGCAAGTTGAGACATCTAATTAGACATATATATTGCATATTCTTTTAACTTTAGTTAAGATCATATCTCTATAACGCTTGTTACTTGAGAAATGAAGAGTTTTTAACTTTTCTTTCTTTTTTTTTAAATAAAAAATGGGGTAAGCTCAAATAAGCTACTAGAGAGTATGTTTGGACAAAATAGGAAATCAAAAGTTTTTCTTTTATTTACAATTTTATATATAACTGATACTTTTAGTGCTGATGATTAGTGATAGTGATTGTGATTATTATTATTATTATTATTATTATTATTATTATTATTATTATTATTATTATTATTATTATATAGTAGTAGTAGTAGTACTAGTTACATACAAAATCTATTATAAATTGATAAATAATTTATATTATGTAAATTAAAATATGTAGCATACCCTATATCTCAATATTTAGACTTAAAATTGCAAAGTTATGTGTGTAATAAAACTAGATTTTCATCCATGCATTGCATGGGTAGAGCTCTAAGGGAATGTAATATATAAACTGTAGCGTAATTGTATTTGTCAGGCTTTACGGCTTGAAGAAACTAAGAAACACATGACCTGTATAGAGTTAAGGTGCATCATATGATAACAAGTATATGATTGATTATCTACATATACATTAATGTAAAGACAATTAAGCCTAGAGATCGATTTTACTCAAAAGAATACATATGAATATTGAGCCTCAAGAATATGGGATGAATTCAGCTGAGATTCGAGGAGGGATTTCGGGCTACGAATTGTTTGATTATGAGGTAAACATATGAGCAGCCAAAAGATCAGAATACTTTTCTAGTTAGAGAGAAGACTATAACGGCAATTTCAACAAATTGTACAGAGTTCACTTGCTTCATGAAAAGTTTTTATCATCATTTTGGGGGCCACAAAAAAAAAAAAGAAAGAAAAGTAAAACTTATAGGTGGTTTTTTACTTATATCTTCGCGATTTTAATCTTTTGATGAAGCCTTATGCAAGGTTTCTTGGCAACGGTTATTGGTTAATTTCAAGAAGTTGCGATGAGAAACTTTGGAAGGAAACTTGGACGGTTCATACTGACTCACAGTTTTCCATATTATTTGGCACTATTTTAAATAAAATGTTGCATTTCCACCTGATTTGGGAGTAATTTAAAAAATCTTTATTTATTGCCACGTAATTTTCTGTGTGTTGGCAGACATATATGTCCGACTCTACATTAATCTTTAGATACTAAATTAGGATGAAACGTAAACTAGTATTTGGTAGCTAATTAATAAGAGTATTTATATATCACGGATGATTGACGTTATGGAACAATTTATGATAGTCTAAAAAGTCAATTATTATAAATTATATTAACCGTTTTGTGTAAAATTCATCATTAAAAATCCTTGTAGAGGAGGAAGGATATATGCCCAAACCGCTTTGAAGAATATATAGTATGTGCTAATAGTATTATTTCTGTAATTTTCTTTCCATTGCCACTTGGCATATTGTTATAGGTTACAGTAGTTAATTAGTTGCACTATTATTCTCCGCCTATGAATTATATTGTAACAGTAGGAGAACAGATTTTCTACGCCAAAATACACAGAAGCTTGAAAGCTTATTTCTTCTCTCTAAAATTGTTCATGGTATCAGAGCTTCAACGTTCGTAGACATGGCTGGGAGAGGACATACAGCCTGGAATGTCATCGTGGGAGGTGGCGGAGACCATCGCGATGAGTAGTAGGAAGACGATCGACAGAGGAGAAATGGAATTCACGATGATTTGAGTCAAAATCGTGAGGATCCGATGCAACTACAGAGCTCAGATCATCCTGGACTGATTCTGGTTACGAATTTACTCACAGGTACCAATTTCTTTTCTTGGAATCGATCAATGACAATTGCATTAGGGGCGAAAACTAAGATAGGGTTTGTGGATGGTACTGTTAAAGCTCCTAATGAAAATTCACAAAATTATGTCCAATGGAAGAAGGTAGACTGTATGGTGATCTCTTGGATATTGAATTCTATGTCTAAAGATATTGTTGATGCCTTTATATATGCAAACACTGCCAAAGATCTGTGGGATGACATAAAAGAGAGATTCGGTGAGTGTAATGGACCGATGCTTTATCAATTAAGAAGGGAAATCAATAGCATCAACCAAGGAAATGATTCCGTTATGAGTTACTTTACGAAGCTAAAGAAGTTGTGGGATGAATACAGTAATCTGACGCCTTTACCAGTTTGTACATGTGGAGCCGCTAAACAGATGATAGAAATGGATAAGAATGAGAAGCTGATTCAGTTTCTAATGGGGCTTAATGACAGTTATGACAATGTTAGAAATCAACTTTTGGTGCAGGATCTGTTGCCTACAATAAACAGGGCGTACTCAAGTGTATTGAGAGTAGAGAAGCAAAGGATTGTTCATCAAATATTCCCAGAATCAGTTGAGAATACTGCTATGCTGAGTAAGACATATGGAAAGGGAAATTATGGTAGAGGTGCAGGAAGTATTAGTGGAAGGACTGGAGGCAAATGTAGGGGAAATTATAAGAGAACAAAGGAGGAGAAGGCCATGTTGCACTGTGAATATTGCAAAGAGAATGGGCATGAGGTAGATGAATGTTTTAAGCTTCATGGATATCCAGATTGGTATCTTAAGATGAAGGACCAAAAAGGAAAATCAGTGACAAATATGGCAGATTCTCCACTCAGCTTTTGTCAAGATGATGTAGCAGCAAAGGAACAAAGCACAGCACAAATTCCTAACATATCAAGCATTCATATAGCAAGAAATTGCTAAGTACACGAGTGGAAAGTTTCAAGCTAGAGGAAGCACTGTTAACTTTGCACACTTTGGAGATTTTGCTGGTAAGAAAACTCATGAAAACTTTCATTATGCTTTTACCGTGTTAGGGAGTTTAGAAGAAGGTTCTTGGATTTTAGACACGGGTGCAAGTAGTCATATGTGCACTAATCTAAACCTTATGACTTCCTATAAACCAGTGACAGTTGATTACACCTGTTTACGTACCAGATGGCTCCATTCAAAATGTAACACATGTTGGCCAAATAATCCTTTCCAAAAGATTAAAGTTGACTGATGCTCATTATGTCCCTAGCTTTAAATATAATCTTCTTTCAGTTGCTCAGTTAGCTCAGTCCGCACAATTAAAGTTTGAATTTTATCCCAACCATTGTATTTTGCAGGACCTGCAAAATAATGAGACATTAGCTGTGGCAAAGTTGATTGGGAAGCTTTACATTCTCAATCCAAAAACCTTGAATAAGTGTAATTCTTTCTTACCTAAGCCTGTTGTTTCAAAATCTGGTTCTGTCAATTGTAATGATAGAACTTATGTTTGTTTCAGTTGTAATAATGCCTTTGTGGATTGGCATGTCAAGCTTGGTCATGCTTCACCTGTTGTGATGCAGCATGTTGATTTTCTCAAACCTTTATGTACTGTTTCTGTTCTTGAACATATGAAGTTTTGTGATGTTTGCCATAAATCCAAACAACAAAGGTTACCTTTTCCTACCATTTCTATTAAAGCCAAATCTATATTTGAATTAGTGCATGTTGATATTTGGGGACCATACAAAGCCCCATGTCTTACTAAAACTCCTTATTTGCTGACTTTGGTAGATGATTTGAGTAGATCCACTTGGGTTTTTTTGATGGGGCATAAAACACAAACAGTAAAGATCTTAGAGGGGTTCTTTAATATGGTGGAAACACAATTTGCTGTAAAGGTGAAGGGAATTAGGACAGATAATGGAGTGGATTTTGTTGGATCTGAATGTCAAAAATTACCTCATGACCGGGGTATTTTGCATCAAAAGAGTTGGGTGTATACACCACAACAAAATGGAGTCATTGAAAGAAAGCACAAGCATATACTACAGATAGCTAGGGCCCTGATGTTTCAAGCCGACCTACCATTAAAATTCTGGTCCTATTCCATTATTGCAGTAGTCACTTGATTAACAGATTACCTAGTACAGTGTAAGATTGGAAAACTCCTTTTGAAGTCCTTTATAACACTAAACCTGATTTTGCAAGATTAAAACCTTTCGGATGCCTTTGTTTTGCCACAAATACACTACCCCACAAAGACAAATTTTATCCTAGAGCACGTAAATGCATTTTTATTGGATATCTTACAGGGCAAAAGGCATACAAACTATATGATCTTACAACACACCAAACTTTTACTTCAAGAGATGTCCAATTTTTTGAGCATCAATTTCCCTATCAAACAATCTCCTCCTCTTCTATTGCAGAAACTCCTCTTCCCAACATTTCACCATTAGAAACTTCTACCCATTGTCCTTTTGAAGCCATTCAAGCTATTGCAGCCTCCACTTCTCCATCAGGGCCAAATACCAATGAAGCTTGTTTGAATCAACAAGGAGATGACAGTCCTGGTAGACTAAACATTGCAGGAGAAGCGACACAAACTAATTCTCTTGAGGTAATGGAGTTAGAAAATGAAAGAGAAAATAGTACTGACAACATGCCTGAAATGGTTGATTCAGAAATTAATAAAACAGATCATGTTCCCTTCCAAAATGAGGACCTTCAGCACTTACCTAGACAGAGTTCTAGAGTCAAAACCAAAAGTGTCTGGTTACAAGATTTTGTTACTTATTCTGCTTATACTGATCAACCAACTTCAGCTAATGTTTCGTTTTTAAACCAGACCTCTCATAGTTCCTTACACACACCACCTACTTACCCTTATGTTATCTCTCCTTTTTTTAGTAGTGCATATATGTCTTTTCTTGCCAATCTGTCTGCTTTACAGGAACCTACTACTTACTCACAAGCCAGTCAACATGATGAATGGATTGAAGCCATGGAGAAGGAATTGTCTACACTTGAATTAAATCAGACCTGGGAGATTACTAAACTGCCGCCAGGTAAAAAGGCCATTGGATATAAATGGGTATACAAAATAAAAATGAAACCGGATGGATCAGTTGATAGATATAAGGCTCTACTTGTTGCTAAGGGATATAATCAGGTTTATAGCATTGATTACACTGACAGCTTTTCTCCAGTGGCTAAACTAGTGACTGTTAGAATTGTTATAGCCATTGCAACAGCTAAGTCTTGGCCCCTACATCAACTAGACATAACTAATGCGTTTCTACATGGTTATTTAGAAGGAAGAGGAGGTGTATATGACACCACTAGAAGGGTATACCAAGGCACAGCCAGAGGACGTTTGTCGATTGAGGAGAAGCCTCTATGGCTTGAAGCAAGCATCTCGGCAGTGGAACACTGAGTTCTGTGAGAAGTTAGTTGCCTATGGCTTTCAACAATCTTGTCATGATCATTGTTTATTCATTAAGGCAGCAGGCAGTTCTTTCTTGGCACTTTTAGTATATGTTGATGATGTGTTAATCGCAGGTCCTAGTGTCGATGAGATCACCAGCTTGAAGAGGCATCTGGATCAATTATTCACCATTAAGGATTTAGGCCCTGCCAACTATTTCCTTGGGTTGGAGATAGCTAGGAGCATTGAAGGAACTTACCTGAACCAGAGAAAATACGTTCTTGACATCTTACAAGACACAGGACTTCTTGGTTGCAAACCTACTTCCACACCTTTACCACGGGGTCTCAAGTTAACTGCCAATACCAGTCCTCCTCTGACTGATCCAAATAAATACAAAAGGTTAGTGGGCCGATTACTCTACTTGAATCTTACGAGACCTGATGTTACTTTTTCAGTCCAATTGAGTCAATATGTGAACCATCCCTGTCAAGACCACTGGGAAGCTGCGTTTCATGTGGTGAAGTATCTCAAAGGTTGTCCCTCTAAGGGTTTGTTCTTCTATTCTCAATCAGATCTCACCTTGACAGCCTACAGTGACGCTGACTGGGCAGCATGCCTTGATACTAGGAAATCTGTCACTGGTTATTGTGTTTCTCTTGGGCCAGCCTTGATTTCTTGGAAGACAAAGAAGCAAAACACCATCTCCCGTTCCTCAGCAGAGGCTGAGTACTGAGCCTTAAGTGCAACCATGTGTGAAATTCAGTGGATCACGTATATATTACAGAGCTTGCAGATTCCTCTTGTTACACCAATTTCCTTATGGTGTGACAATCAAGCTGCTCTTCACATTGTTGCCAACCCTGTATTTCATGAGCGTACTAAACATCTCGAAATAGATTGCCATTTAGCACGCAACAAGTTCAAGGAGGGTTTCGTTATTCCTAAACAAGTTTCATCTAAACTCCAATTGGCTGACATCTTTACCAAGTCTTTGGGAGTCCTCAATTTCAGTTCTTGCTTGTCAAGTTAGGCCTGAAAGATGTCCTTCAATGCCAACTTGAGGAGGGGGTGAAGAATATATAGTATGTGCTAATAGTGTTATTTCTGTAATTTTCTTTCCATTGCCACTTGGCATATTGTTATAGGTTACAGTAATGCTCTTCCGATCTCACTATTATTCTCTGTATATGAATTAGATTGTAACAGTAGCAGAACAAATTTTCTACGCCAAAATACACAGAAGCTTGAAAGCTTATTTCTTCTCTCTAAAATTGTTCACGCTTATATAAATTTAAAATTAATTAAAAACTTTGCAAGACTTTTTGAGACTTTAGATATTAATTTTTAAAAAATTTATAATATATAATATTAGGTCGAGTAGCTTTTTTAAATGAGCAATGAGATATCAATAAATTATTTTTAGAAAATGAAAAATCAAGTTACTAAAAAAATTTTATAAAGTTTTATAACATCGTAAAATCCATTCCTAAAATCAAAAAAATATAATTCTCAATTTTAGTATTACTATATGACAAAAAATAAAAATATCACTTACTCTCCCAACATAAGCGGGAAAATAAAGTTTGTGCAATGATTCTGAGAAAAGACGAGTTTGAATGGAAAAGCTCATAATTCATTCATTGATACGAGTTTGAATGGAAAAGCTCATAATTCATTCATTGATATTCACGCATATATATAGAGATTACAAAATGAGTCCTAGCCAATGACCATACAAGAGTCCCACTGACTGTACAATCAAGCTAATCAACATAAAGGATAACAATAAATAATATAATCCTAATCTATATGCTTTACGTGATTTACATAAAAGATATATTACAAAAAGACAATTTGCAAGATGATAATTTACAAGGTGGCATTATCTCTAATATGCCCCCTCAAGATGGCGGAACCATCAGTGACGCCAATCTTGCTCCGAAGTTGAAGTAGGCGATGTCTCGACAATGGTTTTGTAAGTGCATCAGCGAGCTGGTCGGTAGTAGATACATATGAGACTCGAAGATTACCAGATTGAACCTGAGAGCGGACAAAATGGACATCAATTTCAATATGCTTCATCCTAGAATAAAAGACAGGATTTGCACATAAGTATGTTGCTCCCACATTGTCACAGTAAATTACAGGAGGTGCACTCAAAGTGATGCCAAGCTCAGTAAGAAGAGATTTAATCCATAGTAACTCAGATGCCACACTAGCAACGGACCGATATTCAGCTTCAGTCGATGAGCGGGCTATAGACTTCTGCTTGCGAGAAGTCCAAGCAATAGGATTACAAC
>CAVNYN010247844.1:0-13795 GCA_963692815.1 Nyctanthes arbor-tristis
CAACGAAGAAGCAAATGGCCGTAGTAGATTCTAGCCACCCTTACACTATACATGCACATTCATCTTAAAGCATGTACGCTTAGTCATACTGTAACGACTCAATCTACTTTAGCATGATATTATCCGCTTTGAGCCTGTCTGCACAATTGTACTCTTGGGCTTCCACTCAAAAAACATCATGCCAGAAGGAGTGGATCTCGTAACTTATAAATTTGTCAATCTTTCTCTACCCCAGCAAAGTGGGATTGAGGCTATCACAATCACCCACCTAAGGGAGCCCAACGTCCTCGTTGGCCATACTTTCAGTTAGGCTCGTCTTTGATACCATCTGTAATGACTTGCTCTACTTTGGCATGATATTGTCCGCTTTAGGCCAAGTTTGCACGGTTTTGCTCATGGATTCTTATCCAAAAGGCCTCATATCAGTTGGAGTAAGTCCTTTAAATTATAAATCGGTCTCACTTTTAACTTATAAATTGGTCTAACTTTCTCTACCCAAGTGATGTGAGATGAAGGCTATCACAATCACCCCACCTAAGGGGGCCCAACGTCCTCGTTGGCCACACTTCTGGTTGGGCTCGACTTTGATATCATCTGTAATGACCCGCTCTACTTTGACATGATATTGTTCGCTTTGGGCCTAGCTCACATGGTTTTACTCTTGCGCTTCCCTCCAAAAGGCCTAAGCACATCTAAGGGTCGCAACGTCTTTGTTGACCACACTTCTTGTTGGGCTCGACTCTGATACCATTTGTAACGACCCGCTCCACTTTGGCATGATATTATCCGCTTTGGACCTATGTCTGTAATGACCTGCTCCACTTTGGCATAAAGTTGTATGCTTTGGGCCTAGTTCACATGGTTTTGCTCTTAGACTTCCACCCCAAAAAACCTCATACTAGTTCGAGTGGTTCTTTAGCTTATGAATTAATCTTACTTTCTCTACCTATGCGATGTGGGATTGAAGCTATCACAATCACCCTATCTAACGGGGCCCAATGTCCTCATTGGCCACACTTCCAGTTGAGCTCTACTCAGATACCGTCTGTAACGACCCGCTCTACTTTGGCATGTATTATGATAGCTTCAATCCCACATCGTTTGGGTAAAGAAAATAAGACCAATTTATAAAGAGGCCAATTTAAGTTAAGAGACCCACTGACCAATTTAACCAAGTTTTATCCTACTGGGTTTGCCTGGGTAAGTTTTAAAGAGGCAGCATTTTATTACTCTAAATATTAGTTATATATTATACTCTTTTTTCCATGAGTTTGTACTTTTTTTCGGCTAGGTTTTTGCCAAAGCAAGGTTTCTAACGTGACAGTTAATGTATAGATAATCATTCAAGGGAGAGTGTTGTAAATAAATTAAATATATAGTGAATGACAATTGTACCCTGAAAACTTTAGATATGTTAATATTGTGCCCCTGAAACCTTATATTTGTATCTATAAATATGGATATTTACTCTTCATTATGATACACACACAAAATTCTAAGAAGTAATTATTTATCTCTTCTATATTTTCTCTCTTTTCATAAAAAAAATAACATAATATATATAAGGACGACAAATAGAGAATCACTCGCCATTCCTGATACAACAAGCCTCAAAAGCCTATCAATTGTTGTGGAGAAATATTAGTCCACTTCTAGCAGTACTGCGTAAGGCAACTGTGCAATTTAGGGAGAGAAAGTAAAGAAATTATTCTTTATCAATTCTATTAGTCAAAGACGTCAAAAAGAGTTTTACAGAGTTAATATATTGTTAGGAATAAACTTCTGACTAACTAAGCTAAGTAAACTAATCAACTAACTAACTAGCTTCTAACTAATACTGATGTGGAACTAACAAAAGAATATACACAGAAAAGACTATATTTGCAAAATATTCCATATATCCCCCCCCGGGACTTTGATGAGGGTCAAGCAAAGCCAACTTGGAGAGTAAATAACGAAATTATGGTGTGGCCAAGGACTTTGTGAAGAGATCAGCTATTTACTTCTTGCTAGAAATGTGCTGTGAAAAAATGAACCCAAACTTGTAGTATTACCGCACGAGGTGACAATTGATCTCCAAGTGCTTAGTCCTTTCATGAAAAACAGGGTTAGCACTAATGTGAAGTGCTGATTGGTTGTCACAGTACAAAGGTATAGGTAATGAAATAGGCTCATGAAAATCCTGGAGAAGATAAGAAATCCATAGCAGTTTACATAGGGTAGAACCGAGACTTCTATACTCTGCTTCTGTAGAACTTATGGAACTATTTGTTGCTTTTTTGGTTTCCAAGAGATCAAAGCTTTACCCAAGAAAACACAAGAACCAGTAAGTGACCTTCTAGTCTCAGTGCAAGATGCCCAATCAACATCACCATAGGCTGTGATCTCAAAATCAGTAGCAGTAGGAAAAAATAATCCAACAGAAACAGTTCCCTTAACACTACTAGAAAATAAGGCAACACTGACGAAAAATTTGGTTGGTAATGGCCCTTTTTAAGTTGGTAAACGCGGGTACTGATGGAAAAATTCCGTTGGTGATTTCCGTTGGCAAAGCCCCCACTGGTAAATTCACCATTGCATTTTCGGTTCGTTGGCAATTTACTAACAGATTACCAACAACATTGTATTTTGTTGGCAATTACCGATGGCTGGGAACTAGGCATGGGCAACGACATTATTAACGCTAATGTCCGTGGGTAATTTACCAACCAAAGTTTTTGATAGTAAACAGTGATCAAATTGGCATAAAAGGTGCGTCAGAAATCACCAACGCCTAGTTGAAATTACCAACGGCTGAGAACAAGGCATGGGCAACGACATCACTAACAATGTTGTCCGTTGGTAATTTACCAACCAAAGTTTTTGGTAGTAAATAGTGACCAAATTGGCATCAAATGTGCGTCGGAAATCACCAACGCCTAGGTGAAATTACCAACAGCTGGGAACAATGCGTGGACAACAACATCACTAACAATGTTGTCCATTGGTAATTTACCAACCGAAAGTTTTTAATAGTAAATAGTGACATAGATAGCATCGAAAGTGCGTTAGAAATCACCAACGCCTAGTTTTATAGAAAATTTGCAAAGCTGTTTCTTGCATTGGTAATTCTGTTGGTTAGTACAACTTTATTTACAATACAAATTAAATTTGTTTCTAATCTATTAGGGAAAAAAAGCACATTGTAAAAGTTAAATTTTGTTTGTATGAAATCATTGTAAATGCTACAGTTATAAACAAAAGTTCTAACATACAAAATTTTCATTATATATTTTGCATTAAAAATGTTTCTACCACAATACTTTCATATACAAGGCATCATTCCTGCAAACTATCTCAAAAAAATAGACAAAAGATAGTTGCTTGCAATGTAGTACAATATTGCCCACTAAAAGTTAAGTAATTGCTCTAATACATAAACAAAATAAACCATCTTGGAAGATAATATTGCTACTTCATATTATGTCTTGGAAGTAGCAATACTTTCTTCCATTTGAGCAATCTAAGTAAATAGTCATGTAATTGTTCTAATAGACAAAATAAACGAACCTTGGAAGATAATATTGTTACTCCACCTTATGTCTTGGAAGCATCAGCATTTCTTCCATTAAGCACTCTAACCACCATCCTTTCAAATGCTAAGCACTTGTTTTCATCTTGAAGCCTTGCCTCTTCCATTTTTTGCATAAACTCAAGTCGCTTTTGCTCTTCCTCCAGCCTTGTCTCTTCAAATTTTCTCCGCATTTCTTCATTTTCCCTTGTTAGCTCTTCAATCTTTTCACAAGCACTACGAAATTGATCATTTGAAGTGATACTTTCAGTTTGTTGGGTCATTGACTCGACAAATGTAGCGCTAGAAGCCGCATGTGAAGGCAAAGTAGTTCCAAAACCATACAAACGGCCTCCTTTACGTGGTCCTCCAGTAGCTACACACCATGGCTCTAGGTCAATTACCAGTTGCGATGCCAAAACAGGGCCATGTTTTCCCCCATTGATTTCTCATATGTTTCCTTTATTTAAAAAAAAAAAAAAAAAAAGAGAGAGAGAGAGAAAAAAGCTATTGTAAGAAACTAATTATATAACTTGTTAATAGATATATATATATAGGTCAAGTGATCTTACAGACACTTCTCACGATTTATTGTCTACAAAATCGCCTGTCCCCTTACTTCGCTTGTGTACACGTTTAAATAACTCTGAAACATGCAGAGTGTTACCACCATTTTCTCCTCACTGTAATACAACACAATGATAATCTCCAAAGTTAAAAACATGGAAGGGTTTGTTGGATTAGTAACTAAATCAAAACCAAATTCAACAAACTATTCAGTAATAAACAAGTTAAAATCTTATTCATTTTACACATCCCTTCATGTTCAAAATATGTCAAACACCAGATACAGTAAAGCAGTGATTATAGGGTTTACTCAACTATGCCCATGTCCCTTTTATTGTTCAAGTCAGCATATAAATGTGTTTACATTATTATAAAAAATCTATATATATCTAAATCAAGAGTAGTCTAAACAAGTTTTCCCACCTAAATTGTTGATGTCATAGCTGATGTCATATTTTATTTTTTATTGTTTTATTTTATTCATTTCTTTCTAATTTGCGCAATTTTAACCCTCACATTTCATCATATTGTGCAAATTAATCATAGCCTTCCAAACTTCACAATTTCAACAGCGATGTCATGACTAACATCATATTTTATTTTTTTATTGTTTTATTTTTATCCTTTTATGGCCAATTTGTGCAATTTTAATCTTGACATTTCATCATATTATATAATTTAATCCTAACCTTTCAAAGTTGACAATTTCAACATCAACAAATCTCACATTTTTACGTGATCTAACATTTTTTACTTAAAAAGATAATAATATCCTCCAATTCTCATTCATTTAAGATATATATATTATGTTTTATGATACCAATATAAATCAAGTGTAGTTTCTACATTATTTCCCACATTTGACTGATACTGTAAGCTAGCTAATAACGTTATGTTTTGCCTATTTTCCTTTGTTTTCCCCTATCATGGAATTTAAAATTCCATTTTCTATTTCCCAAAGAAACTCACAAAGATTGAATTTTTTTCCATGAGTTTTATATTTTACATGGAAAATAAATGTAGTCAAACATGCTGTAAGTTTGCGGAAAATACATATAATGAGAAATGTTAGGTGGCTTATATTTGTTTGCAAGGAGAAGGGCTCGCTGAAATGTCGTCAACGGCGATTGGTATAGAGTTAAATACTTGACAAGTTTGTACTTATACTATAACTTTAAAAAACTATTATAAACTTAGTTCACCTCAATCATCTTTGCTTGAATGTCAATAACACCATTCTCATTAGAAACACACAAAGCTTACGGGGTTTTTTTTTTCTTAAAAATTTTTTATGTTTTAGTAAAATGAGTCAAAAATTGGGAATTTAAAAAGTTTTTGTTTAGATTTGTTTATAGAAAAATTGACCTTTAATAAATTTCTCACAACTATTTATTCTTTTTTCAGACCAAATTCTCTTTTTCATAAGTTTGAGTTTTAAAATCATATAAGATGAAAATTTCTAAAATTTCAAAGATATTTAGAAGGTAAAAAGTTAATTCATAGTTCGAGCATGTGGTTTGTCTAATACAGTATTAAAGATGGGGAGCTATGTTTAATAAATAAGGGCCTATACCTGTGCCATATAAGTTGATTGGTCACATTGAATGTAGGAAAAGATTTCTATTAATGAATTTATTAGTCTAATTATTTCCATTGATGTACATTCATTTTTTATATTTTCAACTAATATACAAATATTTCTTATTCATTTTTCAGATGTCAATTGTTTTATTTTTTTAACGTTATTCATCTTTTATATTTTCAACTAATATACAAATGTTTCCTATTCATTTTTCAAATTCTTATTGTTACATTTTTTAACGTTGTTCTTCTCGTGCATCGCACGGGTGCTGTACTAGTAAAAAATAAAAAAAGAAGATAGAATTTAGTACCCAGATTGCCATTCTAAAGGAGGTAACAAAATTTCAGGTACTATATAAAGAGATTCCAGAAAGTCACCTTTGGAAGAGATCAGTTTTCTAGTTAATTGTTTTTTAAAACTATACTAGTATTGTCAAAGTATAAAAGAAAGTAATTCCATGAAATGAAAGAAAGAATACAGGGAACTCTTTTGGAAATGTTATGCTTCCATGTTTCAAAATCAGACAAGTCCATTTTTGTATTATGTCATTGATCTCATATTAAATTTCTCATGTTTCTTGAGTAGCTCAAAAGTTTCTACTTCGGAACTTCTACTCCCAAAAAATTCAATACAACAATAACAATACTTCTGCATGCTTTAACTTGTTTCAGCTCCCATTGCCCTCAGAATATAGGATCACATTTCACAATAGAATATTACTTTTAAAGCTATAGAAAATATGTAAATAGCAAAGACATTGGCTGCCAGTTAGGGAGCCCTCAATTTTTCTTAGAAATGGTTATTCAAACAACAGAATTCAAGAGACTATAAACTGAGAGTATCCAAAATGATAGAACATCAGCGGTTATAGCCTTACATACCATTCTTTTGGCGTGTGCAGCGAATGGAATGGAACCACCAGTGTGCTTAGACATTGATCCTGACTTTGCACTACGTCGATTCTTTGAGGCAACTTCTGATTTCTGTTTCCATTTTTCATTTTTCCAGTGTTTGTCTATATTATCTCGTTCTAGTGCTCAGGACTTAACCAATCAAGCTCATGTCCCTTCAAGTCAGTAGGTTCACAATAATGATTGCATTTAAGCTTCGTATCAGCCGAGCTTCAGCAAACATGTTCTTCATATTTGTTTTTGATGTCTCCAACCAAACCTCTTTAACCAAAGGTGTCATTTCCACTGGCCACGAGTATTGGTTCCGATACAATAACAATATTTGTTTAAGAAAACAATAATAAATAACTAAAGACACAAACTAAAAATGCACATTGCACTGAATTGGCAGCATATGGAAAGTAGAGTAAGGCCCACCAAGATAAGCCTTCATAGTAGCAGTAATATCCCGGGTTGGTTTGCGTATTACAAACCTACACATGAAAGATAACTGAATGTCAAATTTGATGCTAAAATTACAAATGCTTAAAAGAAGAAACTCGAATAACAACCAGAAGCTAGCAGGAAATAGTTCAACAGATGCGTTTTCTTAAGAAATCCCCTTTCAACAAAAGAAACAAAGTGTTCAACAGGTTTGACAATGAAGTGAACCCTTCAATGAATATAGATAATACTTTATACACTTGAGAAAAGAGGTCTGCTCAAGTCTCCCACACTACACCAAGTTATAAGACAAAAGGAGTTGTTGAAGTTTGCTAAATGTGCATTTTGTTGGTTATTGCCCTAGAAAGGTTCTACACTTGGTTGTTACAGTTGGGAAGAAACTGAAGAATTAGTTCAGCCAGCAAAATAAGATAAGTTAGAAGAACAGGAGGAAAAGAAAGAAGAAAAGAAGGAAAAAGAAACAGAGGACAATCAACATGGGAAAAGAAATAAGAGAAACTAGATGTGAAGGCAGAGGCAACTATTTTATTTTCTCTATTTTAGACTAAAGCTCTTTTTGGAAATGAATGGTTGTCATCTTTGCATATGGCAAAGTTTTCCTTGCAAGAAAAAATCTTAATCTTGTGCTACCCTGTTAAATAACCAACCATGAAAATAGAAAAAGAAAGAGACAAATCTATCAGCAGATGCTAACACCTCACCTTTTTTTTGCATAAAAATTTATAATTTATATTATTATTTATAATAACAACATCCGTAAGATAGAATATCAAAGAGATATAATCAACCGTGATAACAAGTAATAATAAATAGACAAAGTGGAAAAAGAAGCTGAAGCAAACAAGGGTTCATCTTGTCACAATTAGGCAAAATTAGTTTCATCTTGGAAATTGCAAAAAGTTAGGATCCGAACGATGTTTATTGTAGACTAATATACCCTTACTCCAATCTTAAACACCCAAGTGAAATCTAATGAATTAAGAAGAAAAATTGGCATGAATACCTTCCTTGCTCAATTTGCATGACCATACTAATATAAGAAAATAAAAGCATTAAAGAAGCACCTCAGCCTTTAGGAGAGAAACAAGCAAGTAACAAATTAATAAGAAAGCCAATAACTATATATGTTCATATTGAATATAGTGGATGTTAACTACTTTTTTCTTTCAAATCTTTCTTCCACAATGAGCAAAATGAAACAGGACAGCTGTCCTCTCTCCAACAAAGATTGATACAAAGACTTACACACAATATTGCAAGTTCATTGTTGTGTTGAAAATATTTTATGTTTTCAAATAATTTATGCCACTATATATAGGTTTTTCTTTGTGTATAAACTTGATCACACAGTCACACATGTATTGTCATCTCAAGAAATGAAGATAGTATCACACTCTCTTATGGTTCACATTCTTATCATATATATACAAAGCTTTTTATTAAAACCTACAACCAACAACTATATTTTAAAGAAGATATTCCATAAGACATCATCAATAAGACAGAATATCAACAAGAAATAATCCTTTTTTTTTTACAAACAAATTTTATTTCATTAACCAAATAGAAACAATTGATAATAGGGGAATTTCAACTGTCTTCCAACCTACACAAACCATCCGATCAAATAGAAAAGAAACACAAAACAATGGTACAGCAATCAGCAACCACCCATGGGAGATTAATGTCACCATTGTCAAAAAAGAATCCCTGTCAAACCAGGTGGAAGAGGGGAATTTCAACCCTCTTCCAACCTACACAAACCATCTAATCAAATAGAAAAGAAACACAATACAGGGGTACAAAAATCACCAACCACCTATGGGAGAGTAATGTCACCATTGTCAACAAAGAACCCCTGTCAAACCAGTTGGAATAGGGGAATTTCAACCCTCTTCCAACCCACACAAACCATCCAATCAAATAGAAAAGAAACACAAAATAGGGGTACAAAAATCAGCAACCACCCATGGGATAGTAATGTCACCATTGTCAACAGAGAACCCCGGTCAACAAGAAATAATCTACCATGAAAAAAAGTGATAATAATTAGAAAAAGAAACTGAAGCACAAAAAGTGTTCATCTTCTCACAATTAGGCAAAATCAATTGCAGCTTGTAAATTGCAGAAAACTTAGTATCCCAACAATATTGATTGTAGACTAATATCTTACTCCAATCTTAAACACCAAAACCAAATAACCATATTTAGAAGAAAAATATGGTATGAATACCTTCCTTCCTCAATTTGTATGATCATACGCCCTGATTCATCGACCTGGACCGTCGTTCCTTGCTTAGGACCCCATGTTCCTTGTATTGGACTTAGACCGAGTTTCATCTTCGTCTGTTGCATCAGAGGGCTCATACCTAGGTTGTTCCCATGGAGGATCTTGGTCTTCCTCTACCTCATCTTGCAATCTACAAATCATAGGCATTGCAGGCCATCGCACCTTTGGCATTTTGGGCAAAACTGAGTTTTCAATGGGCTGGACAGAGGAAAGAGTTGCAGAGATGGAAGGGTTTGCTTTCTGTGAGGAAGAGAATCTGGGCAAATAGAATAATTGGTTGAGTTTTTTAATATGTTAAAACCGGATGGAGGGAATTTGGGAAGATTTCGGAGGGAATCGGCGAGGTTTTTGGCGGAATCGGTGAAAATTTGGGAGGGAAGTCAAGACTAATTGGCGGCTACAAAGGTGAATGCACGTGAACACTCCACTGTTTGGTTTAAAGTTGTGAATAATTTTTTTCTCCAGAAAGGATCTAATAATAAGATTTAAATAATACTTGTCAAGACCAATGGTCCATTTGGCATTTTGATTTATAATACACTTTGAATTTTAAATTTTTTGGGACACTTGTCAAGTTCTCTAATTGACACTTCACATACCCATCACATTAAACAACAACTTAATTCCTCTAACCAATCAAATTAAGCCACATGTCCTAAATTATAAATCAATCTAATTATAAACGATACCAAACGGACTCCAAAATTGTTTTAGTGCACTCTGGCATAGTTGCCTAGTTTACAAATATATGTCGTACTAAAATCTAGGCTTTATTTAACTGTTGGCTTTAGAAATACGTATATGTTGGATGCAATAACCCAAATCATAGGCGGCCTTGAGCTTAGGCAACGAAGGTAAGTCGCCTAGTCCCTGTAGTCGGAAGCGTAAATATGTTGAAAGTCGAGATTTTTCAAACACATACTCAAATAAGAGAATAAAAATAACTATTGTTAACAATTAAGTATAATTAAATCTTTAATCTAGCGGTAAAGTTCTATGTTTTTGCTTTACAAACGCTAATTTTCAAATCCTCTCACCAACCTATTCGGTTATTATATATACTAGTATAGCACCCGTGCGATGCACGGGTAGAAAAAAAACTTTTGAAAATTAAATGTTAAAGTTTTTATTGAATGTACAAAAGTTGAACATATTCTAAAAACGTGTAAAAACACTAGGTGTGTACCAATAAAGGAAATAGCATCAATAGTAGTACAAATCTAATATACTTACATTGAAAAGACAATCCATATTCATTTCACATAATAATCAACGTTTCATATCAAATCTTACTTCTTCTTGTACATATACCCCAGTGGAAGATGTCTATCCTCAATATTCAATACATTCGCAGCCGCAAATTCGGCTAAGAATCTATAAAAGAAATAAGGGATTAGAGATGTTAAGACATCAAAGCATAGTAATGTAAGAGTAAAATTTGATTCCACGAACAATAAATTCATACTTTCTCATGATGGAAAAATCTTGTGTCAAAACAAAACTCGTTCAAATGATATGTAAAAAATTCACATCCCGACATAAGTAGGATTATGCAATATAATAGGGGATTAAATTAAATTAAATACTTGAAAAAGTAAGAAAGTTTAATTAATTATGTATAAATTTATTAACGGTCCTCAACATGTACACCTTGTGTACTATTAGTTATAAAATATTGATGTGATTAATTTTTTATAGTGTTAATTAATTAATATTATTAATATTAATTTCCACGTAATATTATTAGCAAAATATTGCATTCACAGAAGAATATCATCTTGTGAATAAATATTTAAGGTAACATGTTCTATTTATGCATCCTGTGAAAATTTATTCAATAATAAAAATTTAACATGGAATTCAATTTCCAACCAAAATTATTCGTATCTTATATACAATCGATATAGATACATGTACAAACAAAATATTTTATAAATGGAAATATTACAACTTCAACATAGGTGAATGAGCCTATGCACTCTACGGACATCAGCCACAATGTTACACTTAATAAGAGCTTCGTCGTCCACAACTCTCAGTACAATATATATATAAATATATATACCTCTTAGATTTTAAATGTTGAACTTCATCAATCTCCTAATAAATAATTTAAACGTGAAGTGAAAGTGGACAACACTGATATATGTAATTTGAAATGTAATTTAAAATTATCCCAACTACATTTTCTTTTATCAGTGTCGTTTACATTCAATTGTTCCATCTCCTAGTTAGGTAGCCAATGATCAAACCTAAAATAGAGAAGGAAAAAAAAAAAAAAGAACCGAGACAGAAAGAAATGAGGGAAAACATAATTCGATGTTGTAATATGAACCGATAGTTTGTTGATGATCTTTAGTTATTTGAGTTCATATGAATTTGTACATATTTAGGAGTTCCATTTCTCTATTTATTCTCTACACGGTTGATTAGGTTTCAACGCAATTTGGTTAAATTGCATTATATTCTCTTAATATGCATAGTCTGTAAATTTCTGCAGATATATGGAATTCATACATATGCCCCAAATAAAAAAAGGACAGATGACATATTTCACTCTTTAATTTAATGCCATATATCCATAACTTCTAAACAATTTTTGATTTACCAAACTTATAGCTGGGCAAAATAACCATAACCAACCGAACTAAACCAAACCAAAACCGAATAGTTTGGTCCGGTTTGGTGTGGTTTTTTTAAGTTTCCAAACAGTTATGACTATTAAAATGAATAACGTGATGGTTATGGATTTCGTTCTAAACCCAATAACCAAACCATAACCAAGCTAAATGATTTGATTTCGAATTTATTTTGGCAACTTTCTGAGCATCATTTTATTGGTTGCTTTTTGTAAAAAGTAAAAGATTGCGGCTTGACTTTTACCTTTTGACTTTCTACAAAAAGTAAAATCAATAAAATGGTGTCATGTGACAGATCACAATCTAGATTATAATCCGGATGAGTTGCCAAATACCCTGTTAATTCTTGATTGAAATTCCTAAAATTAAAAGAATAAAGTTACTAAAAAATCTCAATTTCTATTAAAATCATGTAACTTAAACCATAGATTATAGTTGCTACTCTTGCAAGATACATACTTTTATATTTTTACCATTAGTTAATAACCTCATTGAACTATATTTTATAATATTCTATCTAACCATAATTGAACTAAACCAAACAAAACGGAATGGTTTGGTTTCGGTTTGCCATTTGTGACATTTGGAAGGCTTTCGACAATGCTTCGCAACTCATCACCAGTTGGCCGTTGTATTGCCCGATCCTTTTCAGCTCTACCTTTGTAAAATTTGTCTCGTTGTTTCCTAAAGGCGTGGTTACTAGGCAAGAAGCGTCTACGGCAATCAAAATATGATGTTTTCCCTCCATTTGTAAGTTTGAACACTTTACTTTCACCCATGCAATAAGGGCAAGACTTTAGGCTGTGTACTCCAATCAAACATCCCGTATCCCAGGAAATCACCAATAGTCCACATTAGAGCAACCCTCATTTGGAAATTCTATTTTGTGTATACAGTATATGTTTCAACACCCTCCACCCATAAAAGTTTAAGTTTATCTATTAGAGACCGCAAATAGACATCTATGTCCTTGCCCGGACTCTTTGGTCCCCGGATAACCATACCCAACAGCATATTTTCCTGTCGCATACACATCCAAGGAGGTAGATTATATACGGTAATGATAACTGGCCAACACGAATACTGTGCTCTAGACATTCCAAATGGGTTGAAGCCATCAATATATAACCCAATTCGTACACCACGTGGATCGAGATCGAAAACGAGGATATGTCTTATTAAAATGCTTCCATGCCTGCCTCACCATGTGCAGGATGTGACATTTCACCATGTGTAAATTCATTTACTGAATGCCTTACCATATGTTCTCCAGTATGTCTTGACATATAGAACCTTTAAAGCCTAGGAGTAAGTGGTTGTTTGATTTCCTTTATAATTTTAACTTATAAAGAGAAATTATAATGTGTAGAAATGAGTGGTGAAAATTTAATTAAAATTTAAAATATGTGGTGATTATTGAGTAATTGTCAAATCATAATAGATGAAATTATAAGTTGAAATTTTAAAGAGGATCAAACAACCACTAAGCGATAGATATCACAACACCTTCTGAGGGACCCAATGTCCAGATTGTGAAAGCCTCTCTTTATAACGTGGGCTATGACATTCAGGGCAATGACTCAGGTTCTCATTTTCTTTGTAGTACAAGATACAATCATTGACACATGCATGTATCTTCTGAACACCAAGGCCAAGACTAGATAACCACTTTTTTGTCTTATAGAACGTAGGTTCATGCTGGTCATCTTCTGGCAGAATTGCTTTAATTATGGATAACATTCGATCATAACAAGAAGCAGACATATTTGATTTAGACTTCAAATTCAAGAGTCGTGCCATTGTCAAGAGTTT
>CAVNYN010247846.1:0-64954 GCA_963692815.1 Nyctanthes arbor-tristis
GTCGGAAATCTTTAAGAATTTTCTTGGCTAGAAAATGCAATAGTTTGTAACAATGATATACCATTTTAATAAGTAATATGATGAATATGTATGTGTTAAAAATTTATAAAATTTAGGACTTGTTTGGCTTTGTTTATTTTTGTAATTTATAAATTTATCGACCATGATTTGACTATTAATTTGATAACTACTCAACAATCACCACACATTTCAAACTTCAATTAAATCTCCACCTCTCATTTCCATTCATTATAAATTCTCTTTATAAATTACAAAAATAAACAATACGAAACAAGCTCTTAATTTTCAGTAATTTGTTCTTTAAAATTACGCTATGAGCTGTGTTTTATATATTTTTCATATTATTTATAAGATGTATCATATAACATGTAATCCAAATTTCTTTTTATCTAAACATTTTAGCAAAGTGAAATAAGGTTTTTAAAGAAAAAAGTATTGAAATAAAATCTTCAATGATACAAAAGTTTTTTTTTTCATTTATTAATGTTTGAAAATAAAAAATTTTGATGTAAGTTACTTTTTTTGAAAAAAGATCACATGTATCAAAATTTAAGAACAATGTATGAAAATTTAAGTATCTTAATCATTGTCATATAAAATTTGAATATACGGTTAAAATTATAATTTTTGGAATTTACAACTTGTAAATGAAACTATAAAATTCTATTTCTAATTATGTTTACAATTTCAAACTTACAAATATTATATATAGAAAAAACTTAAAGTGATAAGCATAGATAGATAATGTACAGTGTTAAGTATTTTATCTAATATATATATATATATGTATATTATATTTTTACTTATATTTTTGGTTTAAAAAATTTCTTATTTTTTAAATTGTAAAAAATATATGAATATATGTTAAGTATATTAGGGATATATTGTAGTAACAGAAAAAGAGTGGCCTAGCGGTTGGGACTTAATCACTCAACTGCTAGGTTGGGAGTTCTAACCACCTCCCATGTAAAAGGTGGAATAAAATTGAATTATTATGCAATCGGGTCGGGTTAGGTCGCGGGCGCGTGGGCTAGGTGGGGATAGTGGTCAGGTCGGGCGGGGTTCTCAGATGGATTTAAAGACATTAATATTTATTTATATTATTCCTATTTATGGGTCCGTCCATAATCTTTGACGGACAAGGTTTCCATCGAAAATTACTGACAGCATCCATGGTGGTTGGAATTCACTGACGAATGTCAACCGTCGTTAATTTGTCGGTGATCACCGACAAGCCTATCACCGATGAAATTTTCTGACCACCGTTTCTCGTCAGTAACCCAATTTCCAACAGAATTTGACCATTACTGACGAATTTTGACCGTCGGTAACAACGAGTTTTTTTGTAGTGTAAGAAGGCAACTTTTATACATTCAACCTCTTTATTCAATAACATTTTCTTTTCAAAAATGGAGATTTGGTATTTGGAAGCCCCCAAAATTCCAAAATCTGGGCTTGGATGTCAAGTGTTGTATTAGGACTAAATAAAAGTGACTTGGGATTTTTCTATGTTAACCTTTTGGCCAGACACTTTCATAAATGCTAAGAATTTAAACAATGGATTGACACTCCTTCAACGTGGAGTGGCTAAAAAAGATATTGTTATCTACAAAAAACAAATGACTGACTTTGGGACCCATCTGTTTGCAACTAAACCCCCTAATCCTCCCATCCAACTCTGTTCTTGAAAATCATCTGAGATAAACCTCCGATGCAGAGAAGGAAAAGGTAGGGTGACAAAAGTCATCCATGGCTAAGGCCTCTCGAAAGTGCAACTGACCATAATGGTTCCCTATTTATCAAAAAAAAAAAAATCTTGCAAAGGAAATATACTTCCAAATCAAGTTTCTCCAATGAGCCGAAACAAGGCTGTCAGGATCTTAATTTTGGATTAAATCGGTAAAGGGGACTTTTGGATCTAATCGGTGGATCGGATCGTAAACTGTAAGATTCTACTAAATACTAGAATATGAAAATTAAATTATAATTGAACATTTTAATAACAAATTATAACTATAACAGGTTAAAATCATATAATAATAAATTAAAAGTAGCCCTTATTTTGTACAAACCATTATACTACAAATAATTTATAAAACACAAATAATAATTAAAATAAGATGAAAGTTCCTTAATATATATATATATATATAAAAGTAGAATTTGTATGGCTCAATTTGATTGTCGGGCACAATTAGAAATAGTTTTCCCGCTTATTGTTTGGCTGCTTTAAAAAATCAACCTGCTGACGTCATTATTCTATTATTATATTTTTCCTTATTATTATACTTTTCCTTTTAATTATTTAATTTAATATTTTTTATTTTGGGACTCTATCTATATATTATATTTTGGTTTGATATATTTCACATTTGCCTAATAAGTTTGAATTACATGAAGATAGATAATATATCAATCTTGATTTCAATATTACTCTTCCTTATTATTTTATTTTTCCTTCTAATCATTTAATTTAATATTTTTATTTTGAGATCCTATCTATGTATTACATTTTAGTTAGATATATTCAAATTTGCCTAATGAATTTCAATTTTACTTTATTCGATTGTATAATTTCATCATTTTATGTTCTCCTACTCCATTATATTTTATTTTGTCAGTATAATATGTCTGTGAAATACACAGATGTGAAACATAGTATGTCCATGAAATGCACGAGTGTAAAACTAATATAGATTATGCTATCGGGTTTTATTGTCTTTAAATAAAATAAAAAAAGAATTGATAAAAAAATTATTGGTTCAATTATTATACTTTTCCTTTTAATCATTTAATTTAATATTTTTACTAGATTTTCACCCTGTGCATCGCACGGGCAAAACAACATAAATTAAAAATAAAATTAGGGTTGAAAAGAAAGACGACGTTCCAATCATTTTCCCCGTATAATACAAAACTTGTAAGTTTTTTTCTTTTCTTTTTTTTTGTTTGTTGTTGAAGGAAAAAAGGTTTATCCTGATTATATTTCTAACTATTTATAATTAAAAAATAAATATTAAAATAACTATACTTTGAAAAAAGATAATATAGAATTAGCAATCAATTTTCTGTTAAACTTCTGCAAAATATAATATAAGTATGATTAATTAATTTCCACGAAAACAATAGTGGCAATGTAAAATTTATGTAAAGTAGAATTGTTTTTCTTTTTTCTGAAAAGAATTAATTTGAAAATTATTGAAGCATGCTTTAAATAAATTTCAAATGTTTATTATAATATTTTTAACAAGAGTAGTGTGTGTGTACGACAGAGAGAGAGAGAGAGAGAGATTCATAATTTTAATTCATATGTAACAAGATAATTAATTTTGGGTAGAGAGATGGTAAAAAATAAAGTAAAATAAAGTAAATTGTCAAAAAAAAAAAAGAAAAAAATTTCTTCATAACGCAAGTGGTAGAACGATGACGCGACCTGAAAGTGCAATTCAAACCCAAGCACAACATGAAACCCAATTGAAATCTTCGATTGGAATATATCACATTTCTTGATTTTTAATTTTAGGTCAAGAAAAAAGATTAATTAAGAAAATATAAAAAATTAATTCAAATATTCTTTAAAAAATAAATTATATAAAAAATGAAAGATACACTAAGAATTAAGAAAAAAGTCTTACGTCATAAACATAAAAGTAGAAATCATGAAAAGTGATTAAGAAAATAAAAGAAAATTAATTCGAATCAACAATAAAAAAATAAGGGAAGACAAATATTAGGAGATCTAGATTTCTATATAAATATTGAAGCCTTAATTGGATGAAGATTAGAGGATAAGACACAAAAGGAGAAATTAACAGAAATTAAAAAACATATTGGATCAGTATAAATTTCAAAAGAAAAAAGATAAAGAAGATACGGTGAAGAAAATAATAAAATATATAATTTCACAATCAAAATCCTTATGAAGCCCGACTATTGGCGGGAAAAATCTTGCCAGACAAAATTCTCTTATTATTAATATATAGATTTTGAGACTCTATCTACATATTACATTTTGATTAGATATATCTTATATTTGCCTAATGTATTTGAATTACATGAAAATAGATAATATATCAATCTAGATTTCAATATAATTATTATATTTTTCCTTTTAATCATTTAATTTAATATTTTTATTTTGTGATTCTATATACGTATTATATTTTAGTTAGATCTATCTCATATTTATCTAATGGATTTCAATTTTACTTTGTTTGATTGCATAATTTCATGATTTTATATTCTCATTCTCCATTGTATTTTACTTTGTTACTATAATATATCCGTGAACGCACGGGTGTGAAGCATAGTATGTCCGTAAATGTACGGATGTGAAATTAATATATAATTATGCTATCGGGTTTTATTGTCTTTAAAAGAAATAAAAAATAAGAATTAATAAAAAAATTATTCGTTTAACAAGATGGCGATGGACTAATAACAAGAATTTAAAATTATGTCACGAAATAAAGAATTGATTGCATACTACTTGCAAACATAGGATGCACATTAATTCTATATAGGTTGTGTTTTTAGTTTCTTTATGACATTAAACTTGACAAACACAATTTTGTGATATTTTATGTATGAAATTCCTTTAGAGCTAGAAATCTAGTAAATAAATAAATAAGATGAAAGTTGAATTCGCCAAAATTGAATTCTCTATTTTTATATAACATTTAACTCAAAACAACTTTAGCAAAATTACTTAACAATTCAAAATACTTAGATAATTAAAATTGAAGTATAAAAGCTCTCTGTATGAGAAGAATAAACATGGTTTGGATCGTTACAAGTTGATATCAGAATTGTAAGATCTTGGAAATTTAAGATTCTATGACAGGATCAGATCGTTTTATCATAAGATCTAGATTAGGAGTTTAACAACCATGAGCAGAAAAGCCCATCCACTCCATCATGTGAATCACGAACCTCCATTTCACCATGATATACGTCTTACTCATGTCTAGTTTAAGAGCCACAAAACCTGAACTCTCTCCAACCCTCTTGTGAAGGGAGTGTATGGGCTCTAAAGCACAGATGACAAAAGGAGAAATTAAATTAGGTAGCAGTAGTTTAAGCCTACTAGTAATGACTTTAGATACAATCTTATAAACATCACATAAGCTAATAGGTCAAAAATCAGTAATATTATAGGAGATTTAATTTGGGGATAAGGCCAATAAAAGTGGTGTTAACATCTACCAGAGTACCAGGGCCGGCCCTGGAATTTTAAGTACTCTGTGCGATAACAAAAAATGGTACCTCTTTCAATTAAATAAGGGCTATATTAGAAAAAATTAATCATACTCTAATCATAATATTTCACATTAAAAACCATCGTTTTCATTAGGGTACTCCTATTTTCTTATTAACTTGTTGGCTTTATAGTGTGATTATGATTATTATTATTCTGGTCTTTGATGATTAACGGGAAATTTAAGTTTCAAAGGTAGATTTTTTTTTTTTTTTTTAAATACAAGGGGAGATTGGAGAGGAAGGGATTATAGGGGAAGAGTAGTTGTGATTTGAATTGGACTTCCTGCCCGGCACGTGAATATCTAACTACGGTAACACTTGTTCGAATCATTGGCCTTATTTAATAAAATATATTCTAATTCTTAACTCAATAACTTTCATTAAACTTCTTTTAAAAATTGGTGTCACAAATATTTATTTTTTAAAAAATTAATATCCTAAAAGTTTTTCAAAAATTTTAACGTCACATTTATTAACAAAAAAATTTGTAGTGTCCCTTAAATAATGCCACTATGTGCGATCATACTACTTGCACACCCTCAAAGCCACACATGAACATCAAGGCAAAAAAGCATCACCTCTTCTTCACCCACGTCCGAATAGCACTAGAAGAAAGAGGCATGAAAATATTTTTACAGGATTTTTTATACAATTTAGCATAGTTGACTTTCAATAAAGGTTTCTTATTCTTTCTTTTTTCATTATCTTAATTATCCCTCTTTTTTTTTACTCCTCATTTACGCACCTGGAACGGCACTCACCATAAGTACCAACAGACTAGTATTTTCTTCAGAGTCCTGCTTGAATATTTGATCAACTAGCACATTTGTTCTCTCTGCCATTTTAAATTATTTTAAGTTTTCATTTTTTTTTTTGAAAAACTTAAAATCTGTTTGCTTTCTTATTCTTTAAAATGGAGTTTTTGAAATAATATGTGCTGGACATTTTGTCAAGTTGACCTTCTTTTTTATTTTTTATTTTTGTGTGGGGGGGGGACCTTGCTGTTGATTGTTTTATTGTTCAAAAAAAAAAAAAAAAAAAAACTGAAAACATAAAAAACAAGGAAAGAAATCCAGGTTTTTCTTAAGTTGTTCTCAAAATACAAAACTGATAATTAATGAATTAAAAATCAAGAACTAAAAATTGAAACACGACGAGAAAGAATGGCCTAGTAGGAGTGGGCATTTTTCACCGAAAAACCGACCCAACCTCCGTCAACCGATCGACCCGAACCGATACGCCGGTTTTTCACCTTTGGCCTGCCGGTTCGGCCGGTTTTTTTCTCCCAAAAAACCGGTTCAGTTGGAGACCGGTTTTTGTTGTAAAACCGCTAAAAACCGAACCCGAACTGAGCATCACAAAACCGACTGTGGAGCCGACTGGAAAACTGAGCCGTGCATGACAAAACCGAATTGGGGATGAAAACCGACCATGTATACCAAGTCTTTTAATCTTTTTGGGTTAAAAAATGGAAAAAATAAGACTTTAAACTTCAAAATGGCTTAACTTTTGCATACGGTGACCGATTTTCGTCCATAATACCATTCCGGAAAGCTCGCGATGAGACGGACAAGACACACAGCTTTGCTGTGATCTTTACGGATTTTGGGTGTTTGAGGTCATTTAGAGGGTCAAAACTGCATTTTTCTCTATTTTTTGTCATGCTTTTCGTATTTTTTTCTCTCATTTCCAGTTTTGAGTTTCAAATTTAGAGTTTGATTACATATTATTGTATTATAATATATAATTGTATCCCGTTAGTTTACCAATTTGTTATCTTGAGTATTTTGACATAAACTTTTTCTACAAACCAATTAAATGTGAAAATATTCAAACACGACTGCTTGCCGCTCCTTAAAAAAAACGGTTTAAACCGAACCGAACCTTTTTGTTTCGGCCCGGTTTGGTGGTTACACTCCAACCGGTTCGGTTCGGTGGGGAGAAATTCTCCACCAAACACGGGCGGTTCGGCGGCAGTTTCGCCGGAAAACTGAACCGCCCGACTGATCGCCCGCTCCCACAGCCTAGTGCACAACAAAAAATTGATAATTATTACTACTTAAAAACTAAGCACTGAAAACTGAAACACGAAGAGAAAGGATGGCACAATGGCCTTTTTTTTTTCTTGTCTAAATATCTATTAGTATGGGTGGTATGAAATTTTTTCAATCACAAAATAACATTATTATTATTATTATTATTATTATTATTATTATTGCTACGTGCATAGATGAGTGTATAAATAAGTTTAGAGATAGGGAATAAAATTGTAATTTTACCCATGTATTTTCTCTTTCTTTTATTCCACAACATGGGGTGAAATTGTAATTTCACACCCTTTCTGTAAACACATCTGTACATTTATCTATACAAGTAAATTAATTATTATTATAATTGAAGTGATGCTACGTGTATAAATGAGTGTACAAATATGTTTAGAGATATAGAATAAAATTATAATTTTACCCATGTATTTTTTCCTTTTATTACACAACATGGGGTGAAATTATAATTTCACAAATTTTCTATAAACACATCTATATATTTATCTATACAAGTATATTAATTATTATTGATACCAACCTCATTTAGAGAAGCCGTGTTGTTGAGACCGACCAAAAGACAAACTCTAAAAAACACACTTCTAGTCCACCTCGGTTGTTGAGTCCTTCTCAACAGCAGTCTTCGAAGATCATGGCCCATCATCGCCTATAAAATCTGGAGTACGACTGATCAGAAACACGATCAACCAATCTCCAATAAGTACAACTTAAGCACGCATCAATTGGCACCACATGTGAGAACTAATGATCAAAAAGCCTACTCTCATTCTAGTGTGACTAGCTTTTGTGGGGTTGATATCTTCATTTTTCTTAAAGGGAAGAGAAATGAAGAAGTCTGGGTTTTTCCAAAGAGGTTTAGTGCATTTAGTGAGGAAATCAATGTAAGATTCTGCACAACAATCTCGGGTAAGTATGTCTGTGATGGATTGGTAGGGTAACATGAAATAATGAACTCCTGGTTGGAGGTAAGGCACATAATAGGACTTGAACTTTAAACCATCAGGCAGAGGAATAACTTGTTTTTGCCAAAGCTGTCGGATAATGTCAAATCTGATCACAATGTCTTTTCCTGGAGAAGAAGATCCAATGAATTTGTGATAAATGCTTAGTTCTGGGAAAAGTTGGAGCTTGACAAATCTGCTGATGAGATTGGTGGTGAAATAACCACTTACAGACTGAAAGATTTCTTGGTGTGATTTCCACATTTCTGGTAGAAGAATAGCTGGGTTGAGAAAAGAACTTGCTGCTCCCGTATCAAATAATCCAATCAATGAGATGGGTTTCTCATATTTGTCTAGGAAGATCTGAAATCTGATCATGGGACCAGAGAGATAGAGAGAGAGATTGATGACTTGAATACCATAACATTCTGAATAGTCATCAGAGTCATCTTCATTTGAACAGTCTGAAGAGGATTCTTCATAGTCAATTGCAAAGAGTGTTTCTGGGGACTGTTCAGTTGCAAAGTCTGTCTTTGAAGCTCAAGAGTGGGAAGAGTTTCTTGCCCAAGAGGATCAGGAATAGAATTTAGGTAGGCTTGTTTGACATTAGCATCATCCATTCCTCCAATGAGATAATATCTCTGAACAGCATTACGAAAAGGCCTTTCTAGATCCTTGGGTTTGTAAGAACAACATTTGAGCTTAAAGAACTCTTCTCAGGCAACGTCCTTGAGATGATCTGTCTTTCCACAGAATTCAGCATATATAACTTGAAATAAAGCATATATGGTAGACAACTGCAATAATTGCCTTTGTCTATTTTCACCAAGATTAATATACCAGTCTCTGAGAAAACCAGTGAATCGGGTTGCACAGGCTTGAATTACTATAACATGTGTCATGTTTGGCTTAAATAATTCAGAATATGCCCACGACAGCATCTTATATATTATGTTCTTCTATGCCGAAGAAGGAATATCATCAAAAGTGAACTTTGTTGAGGCATTTGTTGTGGAATGATAGGTTGATGAAAACGTTCCTGTATTAGGACTTTCATCGCTTTTATCAATAATTTCTTCAACCATTGGTTCGGCAGTTCCAGTAGGTTGTTGTTCGCCAGATAGACCAGAAGATGTCTAGCCAGGGCTAGAGTTTTGTGCCATAAAAAGAGGAGGACAATCCTCATCAGAGGAATGTTCCTCAGATCAATGAGGGGATTCATCTGAGGATAAAGGGTCTTTAATGATGGGGAAAATAGGCACATCATCGGTTTGCATAGACTGGTGCAAGAAGCTTGAGATGGGATTTTTAACCATCATTTGAGAAACTTTGAGTTTGGCTTCAGATTGATTTTGAACAG
The DNA here is from genome assembly GCA_963692815.1 of Nyctanthes arbor-tristis. Taxonomy (NCBI): domain Eukaryota; kingdom Viridiplantae; phylum Streptophyta; class Magnoliopsida; order Lamiales; family Oleaceae; genus Nyctanthes; species Nyctanthes arbor-tristis. Next base: position 9,645 of record CAVNYN010247846.1, read on the forward strand.
GAGGTCCTATAATAGTAGTAGGTTGAGGCTTAGTTGTATATGGTTCTGTTGTTGTGGAGGAAGGTTGTGTAGGCTGAGGATTTGTGGATTGAGGAGATTTTCAGACATATCTGGGTTTTGGTTTACGAGGTCTGAGTTTCCTTTCCCATTCTTCAGGAGTAAAGAATATAGATAAGGGCAATTATTGCAGTTGTCTACCATAGATGCTTTCTTTCAAGTTATATATGTTGAATTCTGTGGAAAGACAGATCATCTCAAGGACGTTGCCCGAGAAGAGTTCTTTAAGCTCAAATGTTGTTCTTACAAACCCAAGGATCTAGAAAGGCATTTTCGTAACGTTGTTCAGAGATATTATCTCATTGGAGAAATGGATGATGCTAATGTCAAACAAGCCTACCTAAATTCTATTCCTGATCTTCCTGGGCAAGAAACTCTTCGCACTCTTGAGCTTCAAAGACAGACTTTGCAGCAAACCTCTTTTGGAGAACTTCATGGATGGATATTGAAGACTTTAAAGAAGCTCTGTATTCAAATTGAATTTCTTAAAGAAGTCAGTACTACAAGTGCTAAGCTTAAAAGTACCTGCACTAATCCAGCCTTGCAAATCAAGTGCAAACATACAATGAAGAATTGCGACTGTTCTACCAGAAAGAAGTTTCACAAGAAACGTTTCAAACCTAAGTTCAAAAGGTTTGGCAAACCCTTTTTCAAGAAGAAGAGAAGAAAATTCTTAAGGCCAAAATTTTCAAAGAAAAAGGAAGATCGATGTTTTATATGTGGAAAGAAAGGCCACTTTGCAAAGAATTGTCCAAACAAGAAGAAGGACAAAATAGTCCAAAAGATCTTTATTGCTACCAAGATCAGCCCTGATGATCAAGAAGATTTGGAGTCTTTGTTCTCATAATAAGATGAACAGTCACCAGAAACACTCTTTGCAATTGACTATGAAGAATCCTCTTCAGACTGGTCAAATGAAGATGACTCTGATGACTATTCAGAATGTTATGGTATTCAAGTCATCAATCTCTCTCTCTCTGTTCCCATGATCAGAGTACAGATTTTCCCAGACAAATATGAGAAACCTATCTCATTGATTGGATTATTTGATACAGAAGCAACAAGTTCTATTCTCAACCCAGTTATTCTTCCACCAGAAATGTAGAAATCACACCAGGAAATCTTTCAGTCTGCAAGTGGTTATTTCACCACCGATCTCATCGGCAGACCTGTCAAGCTCCAACTTTTCCTAGAACTAAGCATTTGTCACAAATTTATTGGATCTTCCTCTCCAGGAAAAGACATTGTGATCGGATTTGACATTATCTGGCAGCTTTGGGGAAAAAAAAACCATGTTTGCAAACTTATCCAGAGCAAAGGTTTTCTCTAAGTTTGATCTCAAAGCAGGATTTTGGCAACTAGGCATTGTTCCAGAAGAAAGGTACAAAACTGCCTTTTGTTTTCCAAATCACCATTATCAGTGGACTGTTATGCATTTTGGTCTCAAGATAGCATCCTTTCTCTTTCATAAAGCTATGACACGGATCTTTGATCCTTTGCTTTCTACAGCATTGGTTTATATTGATGATATTCTACTCTTCTCAAATGATGAAGCCTCTCATGAAAAATTGATATCTCAATTCACTAATATCGTCAAAAATTATGGAATCATACTTTCTCAAAAGAAAATGGTTATTGGTGTCAACGAGATTGATTTTTTGGGTATGCATATTAAAGATGGTCAATACTCATTACAATCTCATGTTGGTCAAGAACTTCTCAAGTTCCCAGAAGAAAATCTTTCAAAATCTCAAGTCCAACAGTTTCTTGGTATTGTCAATTACATGGCAGGCTTTATGGATCACCTGGCCCATATTATCAGACCACTTTAGGATATGCTCAAGAAGAATCCTCCTCCTTGGTCTGAAGTTCAAACCGGAGCCATTAAGGAAATAAAAGAAAAGTTCCTTTATTACCCTCACTAGAGATTCCTACGGATGGCAAAAGAATTCTTCAAACAGACACAAGTGATTGCTTTTGGGCAGCTGTATTGTTAGAAGAAACAAATGGCAAGCGAAAAATATGTGGATACAAAAGTGGATCATTTTCTGATGCAGAAAAACACTACCACTCCACTTTGAAGGAAATTCTAGCTGTCAAAAAAGGAATTGAAAAGTTTCAGTTCCACTCATTGGACATCAATTTCTTGTAGAAATGGATATGTCAGCTTTTTCGAAAATGCTCAATTTTAAAAGGAAGCAAATCCCCCATTCTCATCTACTCAGATGGGTGGAATAGTTTTCTAACTTCACGTTTGAAGTAAAGCATATCAAAGGCAAAAACAACCTCCTCCCAGATCTTCTTTCCAGACCAGACCTTCTTTCAAAACCAAAACTTTCTTTCCAAAATATTCAGTTACCTATCATCCACATGATGTAGCCCTTCAACTTCGTTACATCCTCTCCCTCAGAGGGTCAGCGGAGACAATCAAAACTCGAGCCAAAATGTTTTTGGTAATTTAGGATTTCATCCAGATTACCCCTTTCTCACACTGTTCAGGTTTAACCAATTCAAAGACAACAGTTTTTGAGACATCTCCGAAAACTTCATTTTTTGCAAGGAATTATTATGTTTTCTCTGGTACTTATTAGAGTTACATCAGATTGACATTTGTTTTCTAGTTTACAAGATGGCCACATATCTTAGGTACCTTAAGATTTGTTCAAATGTCTTCGCTGAGTCAAGGTACTATGCAAAGACCTTCTTTGAATGGTTCTATCCTCTTGATCATTGGATCAAGATGTGTGCAGCCTACTGTCTCAAGCACAAAGATCTCAGAACATCTGTGGAAACATATCATGTTATTCTAATCTTTCAGAGACAAGAATATTTCACCGAGCTCAATGCCAATTATCATTTCTCCCATGTCAAGGAATATTCTCTCTTTCACTTTGATCTTTTCAAGGACTGGGAAACATATCCAAAAGAATTCAGAGAATTCCAAAGAAAAATGGCGGAAATTAACCAGACAATTCCCCCAAAAATATGGCAAAAAATTGAAGATGATGCTCCATGGGAATTCCTACCAAGTGATTATAGAAAAAGGATTCAAAAGGATATTGACACTCATCTGTCCAAAAAAGACAAAGCAATAGGAGCATCGAAAACCTCAGTTCACTGTTTGGCATCAAGAGTTTAAGAGCCTCAAACAAATCTTGATGATGACACACCATGGAATCACCTATCCATGGGCAGACCTTCTCAGAGCCTAGGATCTACCAATGAATATCTGCAATGGACTTAAGAAGGAAGAGCAACCAGAAAAAGGCTCCTCCAAGCGGTAACAACCTCAACAGAAGTAGGACCCAGTCACTCCACCACCCTCACAAAGTCCAGCCAAGAAAAAGAATCCACACTAAACTGAACTGACAGTGCATTCGAAAATTCCAAAGATCCTAATGATGATGACCCTGACCTGCTTGAACGCTTAGAAGAACAAATATGGCAAGAACACCTAAAACCTGAAAATCAGCCATGGTGGAAACGTTTTGGATATCTCTTAGATCCAGATGATCCAGATGTCCCAAGTCCAGAAGCTAATCTTATCTGTAGAGAATCTAATCTTTGGTGTCTACTTTTACTTTTTTATCTTTTTGTAAAGTAGTCCGCGTGCTTTGTGAGTCATCTTTGCCGGCCATTGTGTTTTTGCCCTTTGTGTCTTTTATTTGCACGTGTTAAAGTATGTAGGCCACATGTCGGCCACTTTGTTTAATTATTGAGTCAGTGACGCATGCAATGACGTCACTTAGTTTGTCTGTTTTCTCACTCCTTCACCTATATAAGGAGTGCGTTTGTAACCTTCAAAGGCAAGAGTTGGCAAGTGTTAGCCAAGTAATACAATAAGCCTTTCGTTTATCTCTCTCTCCATGTCTTTCTAAATACCCCCTCTTCTTCTTTAGTATCTTATGGGTCTTTAAACTTCAGTAGCTCTGAGGGGTATGTATCGGGCAAGAACTCAGGCAGTACAGATGCACCTGAGGTGCTGTCCTGTACTTCCCGACCATTGAGATCCTGTTACAGTGGTTTGTGAACCCAAGAGTCCGGCCCCTTGAGTCACCGTGTATGGCATTGTTTTGGGCTTGAATATTGAGGTTCGCACTCTCACCGCCACAGTGGTGCTGTTCGAGTCGCTCACTCTCCATGGCAGAAAAGGTTTACCTGCAGTTTCCAGAATTGCCCTGTTTGATACACGGTATGCTGATTATCAGCATGCTTGTATAGCAACCATGGAAACCACTCTTAATGCTGGAACAGTCTTGTTCACCATGTTCCCAAATTTCAATATACCTATCCGGGATCCTCAACTAATGAATGCTCTGAAACTCCAAGTTCAGATCGTTGGAGCAGTTCCGTCAACCAAGACTTATGCTGCAACTTTTCACTAGCAAATGGTGTACCGAATTCAAAATCATTCCCTTGATTTCTCTAATCTAGGGATAGAAGATGCTCTTTTCATCTAAGTTGATACTGATCATGTTCCTTCTTGGACTCATGTGCCAAGACAGATCCCCAGATCTGAGCTAGTTAAGCTCATCCCAGAAACTTGGATCACCAGTTATGAGCAAAAGCATCAAGCCAACAAGAATTCGCAGCCTGTCCAATCAAATGAGCCTTTGTTCCATCAAAAGGCTACTGGAGAAGTGGAAATCCACTTCAGGAAAAGAGAAACGCAGCCAAAGAAGCCACAACGTTTTCCCACTCAGTTCTCTCTTGAGAATGAGGTTATTCCCATTCAAGCGTTTGATGCAGAAGGCAGACTTATCTATGATAGGGTTGATGATGATGGACGCATCTATTGGGATGTGTGTTTTTGCCCTCGTTGTATTCAGGAGACAGCTCCCCTTGAGGATGATTCTAGTACTCGGCGACACAGGAGAAGAAACAAAGGAAAATCTCAAAGGCAGCTTTATCAAGCTTTTGAGCAGCAGGATGATCCTACAGTTGGTCTTCTTAGAGAACCCTGTGGTAAGCTTGACTACTACGTCAAATTTACTCCTCCTTTTTTTATGGCACAAAACTTTGGCCCTGGCCAGATATCTTCTGGTCTCTCCGGCGAACAACATCCTACAGGAATTGCCGAACCAATGGTTGAAGAAATTATTGATGAAAGCGAGGAAAGTCCTAATACAGGAACGTTTTCATCAACCTATCCTTCCACCACAAATGCCTCAACAAAGTTCACTTTTGATGATATTCCTCCTTCAGCATGGAAGAACAAAATATATGAGATGCTGGCCTAGGCTTATTCTGAATTATTGAAGCCAAACATGACACATGCTATAGTAATTCAAGCCTGTGCAACCGATTCACTGGTTTTCTCAAAGACTGGTATATTAATCTTGGTGAATATAGACAAAGGCAATTATTGTAGTTGTCTACCATAGACGCTTTCTTTCAAGTTATATATGCTGAATTCTGCGGAAAGAAGATCTGGGAGGAGGTTGTTTTTGTCTTTGATATGCTTCACTTCAAAGGTGAAGTTAGAAAACCATTCCGCCCATCTGAGTAACTGAGAATGGGGGATTTGCTTCCTTTTAAAGTTAAGAATTTTTGGAAAAGCTAACATGTCCATTTCAACAAGAAATTGATGTCCAATGAGGTGGAACTGAAACTTTCATGTTCTAAGAGTTTGCTGGTCCTTAATTTCCTAGGGATATTAAGGAAGAAGACGTATCTTATAAATATCCCTAGGAAATTAAGGACCAGCAAACTCTTAGAACATGTTTCCACTGTGGCCGTGAGAGTGCGAACCTCGGTATTCCAGCCCCAAAACAACGCCATCCACGGTGACTCAAGGGGGCCGGACTCTTGGGTTCACAAACCACCGTAACAGAATCTCAATGGTCAGGAAGTACAGGGGAGCACCTTAGGTGCATCTGTACTGCCTGAGTTCTTACCTGATACATGCCCCTCGGAGCTACTGAAGTTTAAAGACCCATAAGATACTAAAGAAAAAGAGGGGTGTTTAGAAAGACATGGAGAGAGATAAACGAAAGGCTTATTGTATTACTTGGCTAACACTTGCCAACTCTTGCCTTTGAAGGTTACAAACGCACTCCTTATACAGGCGAAGGAGTGAGAAAACATACAAACTAAGTGACATCACTGCATGCGTCACTGACTCAATAATTAAACAAAGTGGCCGACGTGTGGCCTACATACTTTAATACGCGCAAATAAAAGACACAAAGGGCAAAAACACAATGGCCGACAAACATGACTCACAAAGCACGCGGACTACTTTACAGAAAGATAAAAAAGTAAAAGTAGACACCAAAGATTAGATTCTCTACAGATAAGATTGTGAAGTCACGGGGTCCCGAGATTAGCTTCTGGACCTGGGACATCTGGATCATCTGGATCTGAGAGATATCCAAAACGTTTCCACCGTGGCTGATTTTCAGGTTTTATGTGTTCTTGCCATATTTGTTCTTCTAAGCGTTCAAGCAGGTCAGGGTCATCATCATTAGGATCTTTGGAATTGTGGAATGCACTGTCAGTTCAGTTTAGTGTGGATTCTTTTTCTTGGCTGGACTTTGTGAGGGTGGTGGAATGGTTGGGTCCTACTTCTGTTGAGGTTGTTGCCGCTTGGAGGAGCCTTTCTCTGGTTGGTCTTCCTTCTTGAGTCCATTGCCAATATTCATTGGTAGATCCTAGGCTCTGAGAAGGTCTGCCTATGGATAGGTGATTCCATGGTGTGTTATCATCAAGATTTGTTTGAGGCTCTTGAACTCTCGATGCCAAACAGTGAACTGAGGTTTTCACTGTTCCTGTTGCTTTGTCTTTTTTTGGACAGATGAGTGTCAATATCCTTTTGAATCTTTTTTTCTATAATCACTTGGTAGGAATTCCCATAGAGCATCATCTTCAATTTTTGGCCATATTTCTGAGGTGCTTTCATGTGCCAAGACAGATATCCAGATCTGAGCTAGTTAAGCTCATCCCAGAAACTTGGATCACTAGTTATGAGCAGAAGCATCAAGCCAACAAGAATTCGCAGCCTGTCCAGTCAAATGAGCCTTTGTTCCATCAAAAGGCTACCGGAGAAGTCGAAATCCACTTCAGGAAAAGAGAAACGCAGCCAAAGAAGCCACAGTGTTTTCCCACTCAGTTCTCTCTTGAGAATGAGGTTGTTCCCATTCAAGCGTTTGATGTAGATGGCAGACCTATCTATGATAGGGTTGATGATGATGGACATATCTATTGGCATGTGTGTTTTTTCCCTCGTTGCATTTAGGAGACAGCTCGCCTTGAGGATGATTCTAGTACTTGGCAATAGAGGAGAAAAAAGAAAGGAAAATCTCAAAGGCAGCTTCATCAGGCTTTTGAGCAGCAGGATGATCTTACAGTTGGTCTTCTTAGATAACCCTCTAGTAAGTTTGACTACTACATCAAATTTATTCCTCCTCAATAGGATGATGAACCCATCATACCCACTGGCTGGGATGAAGATGAGGATGACCATGAGCAGTATCATAAACGGTGGGACTGGTCTAGTCCACCACCGGCTCCTATTCCACAAACAGTGCATATGTTCCATCCACCACCACAGGATGATTTTCCTCCTTTGACATCTTTGGAGAAGAATCAATCTTCTCACTCATGGAAGGTACCAAATCCAACCTCTAGAAGGGCAGATGGCTCTTTGGAGAAACTCTCTCCAGCATAAGCGTACAAAATTGGTAGTTAGAGATTGCCTTAAGTCAGAATAATCTACTCAAGAGGATTGACCAAAGCTAACAGAGGATTGAAGCAACTCTTCAACAACAGACCTAAACTATACTCTCCTCAATTCAAACTTGTAGACAAAAAATCTAACATCTACACAATGAGATTATGACCCTCCTTGAAAACGCTCTTCCGATCTCTTTGACACTCAAGAAAGAGAAACTCGCTCTTTAAAAGCATAGCTCTCTTCTTTAGAACATCAAATAGCCGTTTCAGTACCACCATCCACACCCTTCTATCCGTTAGTCTCTACAACTTCATTACCCATTGACTTACCTTCTGAATCTGGAGTTTTGGTTCCTCAAGATCTTTCTTTACTCCTAAATAATGGGAAAGGAAATTCAGACCTCCTAAACCAAAACCCAGATATGTCTGAAAATCTTCTCGATCCACAAATCCTAAGCCTACACAACCTTTTTTCACAACAACAGAACCATATACAACTAAGCCTCAGCCTACTACTATTACAGGACCTCCTGTTCAAAATCAATCTGAAGCCAAACTCAAAGCTTCTCAAATGATGGTTAAAAATCCCATCTCAAGCTTCTTGCACCAGACTATGCAAACTGATGATGTGCCTATTTTCCCCATCTTTAAAGACCCTTTATTCTCTGATGAATCCTCTCATGGATCTGAGGAACATTCCTCTGATGAGGATTGTCCTCCTCTTTTTATGGCACAAAACTCTGGCCCTGGCCAGACATCTTCTGGTCTCTCTAGCGAACAACAACCTATAGGAACTGCCAAACCAATGGTTGAAGAAATTATTGATGAAAGCGAGTAAAGTCCTAATATAGGAACGTTTTCATCAACCTATCCTTCCACCACAAATGCCTCAACAAAGTTCACTTTTGATGATATTCCTCCTTCGACATGGAAGAACAAAATATATGAGATGCTGGCGTGGGCTTATTCTGAATTATTGAAGCCAAACATGACACATTCTATAGTAATTCAAGCCTGTGCAACCCGATTCACTGGTTTTCTCAGAGATTGGTACATTAATCTTGGTGAATATAGACAACGGCAATTATTGCAGTTGTCTACCATAGATGCTTTCTCTCAAGTTATATATGCTGAATTCTGTGGAAAGACAGATCATCTCAAGGACGTTGCCCGAGAAGAGTTCTTTAAGCTCAAATGTTGTTCTTACAAACCCAAGGATCTAGAAAGGCATTTTCGTAATGCTGTTCAGAGATATTATCTCATTGGAGGAATGGATGATTCTAATGTCAAACAAGTCTACCTAAATTCTATTTCTGATCCTCTTGGGCAAGAAACTCTCGCACTCTTGAGCTTCAAAGACAGGCTTTGCAACAAACTGAAGTGTTTGACAAAATGTACTAAAATGACACCCACCCCCACCAAAAAAAAAAAAAAAAAAAGGAATAAAGAAATAAAAATGAAAATTACTTGCTCGATGTCTATACTCTATAGGGGATTTGCCGACTTGGTGGTTAACTCCAAAATTTTGAAAAAAGACAAAAATACTTATAAAAAGAAAATTAAATTGAATAGTCATTAAATTTAGTGGTGGGACTCCTGAGAAGAATTGTAATTTGACAAAATTATAATGAATTTCAAATATGCCCTTATATGTAATCATAGGTATAGTCCATTTGGAGGCCATGAAATGCTTCTCTAATTGTAACAAAATCATTAGAAGAAATCTTGCTTGCAAGTTTTAACAATGAACATTTGTGCCCTAATTTTCTAGACCCTCTTCTAGTTATTGAAATGACAATTTTTTTCCTGATCACGGTCAGGTGTAAACCTTTTTGTAGTGAATTTTCAGTTGTTTCTTAATTTATTAAACATAATTTCTAAACTATTATTCAATTACGAGAAAACTAGTTCTTACCCGATAAAACTGGTTGAATGCCGTTTAGAACAATGGTGATAGCGAGAAGTGGAGTGAGGTCCGAGACAGCATCATAAATAGTTTTGTCCCCTGTGAAGATGTAACTCATTTGGTGGCGTAGCACAAGTGTGAGAATGGCACAAATAACTGATATTATAAGCGAGCATAATGTCACCACCAAAACCGAAAATGCAGCTGATTTTGGATGCCCAGCTCCAAGTTCATTGCTCACTCTTACACTATATATTTTGTTAAAACTCCAATTAGTTAGCAAGTAATGGATTTAAATCAATGCAAGAGTTTAATCTAATGTTCAAGTGGCTTATTTTGGCTCATGGTAGATTTTGGCTGTATTTTGTCATTATTTTTGAAATTCTTTCTATTTTTCTTCTTCCTTACTTTTGCTGTTTTCTCCCACATTTTAATCTCTCTTTTTTCATTCAACTAAAATAATCCTTAGTCTTTATCTATCCTCTTTCGTGTCATCCTACAATCCATAGGATGCATTGTAGATACTATACTATGCTGTAACTATTACATCAAATGATGACTTTGAGCATCTTTAATACTAATGTCAAGAGACAATGTCAAAAGGAAATAGATAGAAAGATACAAATTCTGTGAGTACTCTCATACTTTTTTAATTTTCTTTTTATTTTCACATTTTTTCATATTACTTTTCTCTCATTTTTCTTACCTTTTCCCCCCTAAATTCTCTCATCATTTTCTATGCCATGTCTATAATACACATCTAACTTAACATTTTTCACTAACATTTCTCACTATTATTCTATCACTATTTATAATTTCTATCTTTCTCTCTGTTTTCACTTTTGTTGCTCATTTTAGAGCCCAAGTTGGAGCATCACTGTTTTGACTGTTCTGTTGGTGCAGGAATATGCTTGAAGACAAAAAAAAGAACCCAAAGAAAAAAAAAAAAAAAAAAAAAAGAAAAGAAAAAAAGAGTAATAATTTACTGAGCTTGCAGCGGCATTGAATCCCACAGAAATCATGAACACCCATCCAAGGACTGTCCCGCTGAAATGTCATGCTGACTCATTTGAGTATAAAAAATTGAAAATACTAAAAACAAGAAAAAATAATAATTATGTCCTTTTTTGCTAAATTAAATGAATAACACAAAATAGAAAATGAATTCAAAACTAATAGTAGTGTCACATACCAAATCGATAGGGAATCTAATGCAATTTCAGGGTTGGGAAGCAAGCCCGCAATGAGGACCAAGATCTGAAAATACCAAGTCTCAGGACACAACATAACAGCCGAGGCCGTCGACAACTTCAAAAAATCCCACAGCCCCGAAAATGCCATCCAACTGAATCCAATCCATGTCGATTTGCACCTTTGAGTCGTGACAATGTACACAAATTGTGCCACGACAATAATCCACCACGAAAAACTTAGCACAAGTGCCGCACCCAACAAGCCCCAGTCGAACACGAACAGCGCCACCCACGTCAAGAGAATGTGTAACACTAATGTGGCTGCCGAAATGTATGCGCTCGGGTTAACTATACTTTGTGATTGCAAGAACTTTTGTATCGGGAAATTTGCCGCATACGCAAATATCTGAGGGATTAGGCCGTAGACGAACAGGGCCGCTGTATCGGGAAATTTGCCGCATACGCAAATATCTGAGGGATCGGAAGAGCGTCGTTAGGGAAACAGGGCCGCCGCAGACGCAACCCTTTCCGATTCGCCTAGTAGTAGCAAAAGTGGCTTGCAAAATATGTAAACTAGATCAATGGTACCTCCGTTGCCATTAGAAGAATTGTTGATCTTTGCGTGTATATTCCAAGCATTTCGTATTTGTGAGCTCCATAAGCTTGTCCACACAATGTTTCAACTGCACTTCCCATTCCTAGCTGCCCATTGCAATCAAGTGTTCGGCGATTTTCCCATTCGAAAAAGAATATCACATAATTTGTTACATCATACTACGACATTGGTAAAATAACTACTTTACGGATGGGTAGTCGATTTTTCAATAACTGTTCAATCTATTTAAAGGATGGGGAAAATTTTCCATTGGTAAGAGCCCAATAGCATTCTAAGACCCTCAAAGGGCACGACACCCCTTCATTCCAATTCCCTGTGAGAGTTATCAGTTTTCATTAACAAGGAATACTAAGGGCAATACTTTTGGTGTACCAGAAACGTTTTTGAAAGGTTTATAGAAACACTATGGGGTGGGAGGGAGAAGAAGTTACCATAATTCCATAGACAAAAAGTTGAATCCCACTGTTGCCAAGAGAAGAAGCCGCAAGTTCAAGATTACCAAGATGGCCACAAAAGATTTGAGTGGACATGGAAGTAACATTATTAAGCAAGTATACTATAATAGCAGGAGCAGCAAGGACGTAGAGGGTCTTCAATTCAAGCAAGGTGCCTTTTCCGAGGCGGCGCCACCACGACAAGCTGTCGTCGGAAAGTATCTCTTCGAGCTCGGAGCTTATCTGCTCTCCTGCAGCCACTGCCGGCGGCTGTAGCGGTTCTTTCGACTGATCTAACAGAGGCTGATTCACCTTGTTTTCGTTGGACTCCATTTTTTTCTCTTAGGATTCTTAACAACTGGAAACCAGTATTCAAGAAAACAAATTTAGATAGGGTTCATTGTTGGCTATGTTGCCAAAAAAATCTAAAATTGAGAAGGAAAAGAAGAAGAATTCTTGGAGGAAAAGGAATTCTAATCCTAGAAGAAATTGTCTTATCTTTCAAGTCAACGAATCCTATAAATAGAGGTGTTTCCCTCTTCTTTTATACATAAGTAAGTTGAGAGAAAAATCGGTGAGTATAGTACTTGAGAGTTTTCTTGTAACTCTTTGTGATTTACACAAAGAGTAGAAAATTATGTGTGGTAAAACTCAAGATGATTTTTCTAGTGTCACTTGGGTCGGGTCAGATAGTCTTCTGAAGAAAAATAGTAGCCTAGCGTCTTGTGATTTCTTTTATTCTTTGCGGGTTGGGCAAATAATACAAATTGGTAGATGCGATAAAACTTATTATATATTTTTCTTGTAATACTTGGGTGATGGGTTTGACAAATGAAAATTTTATATGATTGTAGCGACTTTAATCATATAATAGAAATTTTTTACGGTCCATTAAATTTGTCTTCATCTTTTATTTTTCTTGTCTTAATTAAATTTCTTAAACAACAGTTCTATTAGTGTGATTCGGAAATTTGCCTTAATTCCCAACATATTTCACATAACGACTTAGAAGAAGGCAAGTTGTAGTTGTTTGCTTCTTCTTTTAATTTTTCAAAAATAATAATGCGCAATTTAGATAGAGAATCATTGGTGAAGATTCAACGAGAATAGGTTGATAATTGACTGACTGGTACACAGACAAGCAGTCATATACTATACTATAATAATGTTGGCCAGTTAAAGAGTAAAGCTTCCCTTACTGTAGTAATTATGAAATTAAGGCTTTGTTTGGCAAAACATTGGATATATCAATTAGTAATTTTTTTAAAGTAATATCAATTAGTAATTTGATAAATAATAATTTGACACCTTATCACCAGTTCACATTATTCAGGTGTCACAAACAACTATAAACAAAATATGTGAGATGTTAGACATAGCACAATATATCATATCGGTGTCTCGTATGGTAACAAGTGACAAATTGTCTTACTAATTAGTAGGTAGGCTATTATTTATATAAATAAATAAAACATTCTAACTTTTCATCTAGGCTAGAACAGGTTTCAGTTGGTACTTCTTTACTAATAAGAACATTAAATATTTCTATTCATCTTCTAATATAAAAATGTCCAAATAGATTTAAGGTCGATTTTCGTTTAAATAAATAGCACTAATTTTAATTGTGTATTTTATTTTATTTTAGTATTTTGTTTGAAGAATCTTACGATGGAGAAAACGGGCGCATAAATATCAACTTCCGAGGTGGACGTTGTCGCTGACTGGATGAACTTCAAATCATTCCAAACGTTGAAAACTATAAATTAGTGGCGTGGGCAATTATTATTGGAATTGGAATAGTGATTGAAGACAAATCTCCGAAACAAGTCAAACAACCATCCATCATACCCCAAACCGCAAAGGTCTTATCGCAAAAATATACATACAAGTTGACTATCCATTAAAACCGTCAACACCATAAAATAACACGTGATTTTATAAAGAATTTTATTTTATCTATATGAATGCATATTATTATATATGTGTCAAATATTTAAATTATAAACACCCCACACTTATAGTTTAAATGTGTGTAATGTGTTACACAACATGCATGTGTGAGCGAAATAAAATTCTTGGTGATTTTATATATATATAATAACTATTTTTTATTGACAATCAAACTCTTTTAATTGTACGAGTAATTAAAACGTGCATTGCATATTGTATGATAATATAGAATGTAATATACAAAAACTTAGTACAATAAAATAATTAATTTTAGACCATTTGGTTCTTATACTTGTTCATAATATTTAAATATATTTAAATTATAGTATGATTATTGCATGCAATAAAAAAGTTTATAATCATTTATGATTTCTTATAAAATATTATTTAAACAATACACTTATAAAATATTATTTTAAAGAAATACCTATACTTACTTTGTATTTATTATTGTGATTTTAATCGTGGAATTGATTTAAAATTGACCACAATAATCACTAAATATTAATAACAGAATTTAAATTAAATAACAGACAAATCGAAATTAAGGAATTAAACAATGTTAGGTACGAAATAAAAATAGAGTTTGGTAGTAAAAAATTCAAATGGGAGTTACAATTTATCGCATTAACAATTGTTTTAAGAGAGGTATGTGGATAAGAATTAAATTTGTAATTTCAATTTCAAAACTCTTTATTGAAATAATTTTTAAAATTAAAATTAATCACAATAAATACCACAATAAAGATTAATCTTGAAATTGAATTGAAACTAAATACAATAAAAACTATAGATTAATCTTGATATTGGAATTATTAAATAGTACACTAAAAATTATTAAATGAGTATTTGTGCATGTTGCTAAAGAAAAACATTTTTTTTGAGAAATTATTTGTGCAAAGCTAAAATAATTAAATCATTATTTGTGTTCATGATAAGAGTTTTTTATTGTTTTGAATCATATATATATGTATATATTAAATTTCACATTATTTTAACTTCTTCATAAGTTCTTTAAGTATGGAAAACTAAAAATATTAGCTTGAAGGATAACATATGTTACCTTAATTGATTAAATTGTATTTAATATTATCATTAATAGATTGTTATAATAAATGGGGAATAATAAGTAAGGGCAAATTCGGAATTAAAATAAAAACGTAGCGATAATAGTGGAATCCAAATGTTTTACAAAGATTCCACCTTTTATATATTAGTGGTATGTGCCTCTTTTATTGTCGTATGTCACCTCCTTATTCTGAGATCAAATCTACACAAATTTCTACAAAAGCACGGGCGTATTTTACAATATAGCGATCTCTATATTATGAAGATAGCATTGTCTTCATAGAAAATTACCTACACCAAACATCTAGTTCCATTACCGACCGGAAATATAATGTGACATAATACCTACTGTTAATATGATTTGAGTAGGGTATAATAATGTGTTGATATTATATCACACATTAATATTTCTCACCATCATTTCATCTAAAATATTCTAGTACTTGAATATTCTTAATTATTATTATTATAAAAATATATTAACGTATGGTATTATAAAGGGTAATTTACACCTAACGTCATCAATCTTTCAAGTATTAATAGATCAAGTATGCAACCGTTGTTTTTCCTTATGTGGACCCCTAACCTTTGCATAAATCTCCAGCCAAGTCCCTAATAATGGAAAATGTCAAATTCCTCCATTAAGTCAGTGGCATTTTTTGTAACATATAAAATACGAATATTTTAATTTGAAACATAAAAAAATTTAAAAAAATGTTGAAAAAAAGGTGGGGTGGCTTCGAGAAACCGGAAATGGCAGCAAAAATGCTGCAATTTCTGGCAGCCAAGGGGATGCCGGAAATGGCAGCGCCGAGGGGGAGACTCTCTCTCCCCCCTCCCGAGCTACCATTTCCGGGCCGGGGTTCTCTACACTAGAAACAGAGGAAAATGCACAGCCCAATAACTCTCTCTCCCCTCCCTCCCTCTCCCGTGTGAGTGAGTATATGTGTGTTTGGAATTTATTTCTTCGATTGAAAGTGAGAAATAACTGGTTTCGTGGATTTATGGTTTATGGGCAGAGGGACTAGTACTAGTAAATGGATAAAGGCACGGCCTTTAAACTTTTTTTTGGCTATGGATGTACCGTCCCGAGTTGGGACGGAGCCAACCGAGTTGACTCAATTATAACACTTTGTTGCACATTATCATCAGGCCCTAGAAGAGCATGATGGAATCATGGCCGAAGATGGTGCCTCAGTTGTTGACGGTGTCAAGAGTATTCAGCTCCTGAGCTTTCGAACGGTACCGATATGGTTTGACCCTGCTAGAGGCTGGAGGGAGGAACGACGATGGAGATAATGGCAGCGAAAGACCGGCAGCAAGCACGTCTTCCCCCTGCTGCCATTTCCGGCCAGAAATGGCAGCAGGGGGTGCTGTTTCCGGGCCAGAAATGGTAGAGGAGGAGTCGCCCCCAGCGCTGTCATTTTTGGCAGCCACCCCACCTTTTTTTCATCTTTTTTTTTTAATTTTTTTTCAAATTAAAATATTCGTATTTTATATGTTAACAGAAATGTCCCTGACTTAAGGGAGGAATTTGACATTTTCCATTACTAGGGACCTGGCTGGAGATTTATGCAAAGATTGAGGACCCATAGAAGGAAAAACAAAAGTTAAGGACGTGATCTATTAATACTTCAAATATTGAGAACGTTAGGTTTAAATTGCCCTATTACAAACGTTTTGTTATAGGACTGAGTCCAATTTCTGTTGCCATCAGCGATGGCGTCAACAATTGATAACGCTCGTGGAGCATGCTTTTGTTTGATTAGGGTAATTGGAAAGTGGAAGTACCGCGGAAAAATGAAAAATTGCGTGTTTGTATTCTTTTAATATAAATAAATAAATAAATAAATTACTACAAATATATAAAAATTAATGAATTTATAATAGCCATGAGTGCATGAAGATTTTGTGGATTCCGGACAATATGTACTAGAATCGGCCCGTCCGTCAACTCCCCACCGTTGGTTCCAATTGTTTTATTTTTTGGACTTATCTGTAACTTTTTTTTTGTGGGTTTGGCGACGGGTTATGCATGTGACTATTAAGATTTTTAGTTGGCATGGTGAATAGATATAAAATAACATGATTCAACCCATTTACGGTTTGAAAAATGATAGGTGTACTAAATATCTCGTACCCAATATATTGCCCGAAGCGGTGAAATGTCAAAAGTGCCCTCAAATTAAAACAAAATTACATGACATGCCCATTCATTCCCGTCTTCAGAAGATTTGTTATCTGGGAACCATTCTCCAAAAACCCCAACCCACCGCTCGTCGCTCCTCCGCGATTCCGGCCTCCTCAGCAATTCTGGGACACCTATCATTACTCATTAATCTCTCCCCTTGAAAACATAGATCAGATGTATGTGGCGATGTAGTAAAGCCACAGTTTGATGCTAGTTTATATTTCCCTTCTTTTTTTTTTTTTTTAAATTTTGATTGAAGGGGAAGAATTTACATTTTTGAAGACCCCGCGTGAAGGAACAGTGAAATTGAAGCTTAGATGGGAAAATCTGCGTTGCTTTTCACAAATTTATTCCGACGGAAGAGACCAAACTCGTTGAAAATCTTAACCCTCAAATCAGAATTCAAACCCGGAGTCTATGTATTAACAGAGCTGATGTAAATTATGAAGAACTTAGAAAGAATTCACAGAGCTCAGATGTTCTATTCGCTCAAGAAGTTTGCAAGCTATTTAGAGCCGGCCAAGATGGGAACAAATGCTTTTATCTGATACTCTTAACCTTAAATTTGCGGATCCTAATGTTTATAACGAGGTACTGAAGCAGCGGAAAAGTGTGGTGTTATTGCTTCGTTTCTATTATTAGGTTAGGTCTCAAGATGGATTCATGCCAAATCCGGTATCATGTAAGTAGGGGGGAGGAAGGATCTGTCTGAAACTCTGAATCCGTGAGACCCAATTTTTAGGGTTTGGGAGTGGGTGGGGGGCTGGGGTGCACAATTTATTGTGAGATATCAGCTCGGGTTTTCTCTCGGGTAAAATATCGCAATACATGTATCATTACTTTTTGTTGGCATTCTTTGTGGCTTGAGCTTATTTATTGACTCTTACCACTCTTATAGCTTACATCCATTGTTTTGTTATCTGACTAATTAAACCTGGACGACCACTTATTGACATTAGCGTCCTTTCAGAAAAGAAAGGAGGGAAAGAACTGGATAAGTGTACATCGTGCATCTATCCTATTTTGGTTAGCTGATTCTTATGTGTAACAGATTTTTTTAATAAAAAATGCAATTGAGGGAATTTTGGGTAGGGGTCACTACTACAAAAAAGCATAATAGGCGTAGGTTGTAATGAGCAATAGCCGTCGGTTCTGGTGTCGACGCTATCGACAGCGATGCGAATTATTCTAGTATACGCATCGGTTTGTGGGAGATACCTAAAGTACACCAAAGACGTCGGTTTTATGTAAACAACCGACGCATATAGTATTTCTTAAAGAAAAAATAAACGAAAAATATACTTTAGGCGTCAGTTCCTACTTAAGAACTGACGCCTATAAGTTGTTATAGACGTCGATTGTATTATTTATTTATTTTTTAAATATACTATAGGCATCGGTTTTTATGTAGCAACTGACGCCTCTTCATATATATATATATATATATATTTTATCAGTATACATAGCAGCATAAGAAGTTATTATAGTCTTACGGAAGATGTAAAACAACAAACACAGCATCCAAAGCCAATAAGAAACAGAACCAATAGATGCAATTAATCTAACTACAAAAAATAGAACCAACACTTTCAAACACATAACCTAAGAATTGATTAAATTAACTTAGACTATTATAAATCAAATACTCCGAACATCATGTATAACTACAATATTACTACCCAAATCATCACAATCTAAGTAGTCTAACTACATTTAACAATAAGGTCAAAGGTAGGTTATAAATTGTGCAAAAACATTATGTCATTAATGAACATTGGAATAATGTGTACTAGCTAACTATTGAAATGTACATGTTTGCATAAAAATGTATTTTTATGCATAAGTAGTCCATATTTCAAAACAAATAAGACAAAAGATTATGTACAATTGTCGATAAAGTACTTGGCCCACATATCTCGAATCTCGTCTATCTTCCCTTGATCATACGATTCAACATTATATGCTTACAACAAACAAAAAGAAATATAATTACTTTGTTAATAGAACATATACATGAATATTTGGAAAATTCTTAGTTTTCGATAAATATTTATATATTCTCAAGATATTCTGAACTACCAGAACATTGTGTAACTATATTATACATATTTTTCATTACATAATAGCCACACTCGTTGGATCCCGGTTGCTGCGCACACTAAAATTTCCAACGAGTTGAAAATTAATATTAGCAATTAAACCACTAAAATTTGAAACTTCAATATATAATTATTGTAACATGTAGATAATACTTTTCATACCTTAATTGATTTCCACATGAGATTGGTCTTCCTCATTTTCCCATACGCCCACAACGTTCTAACTACCCTAAAATTGTAATATATATATATATATATGTGTGTGTGTGTGTGTGAATAAGTTAAATAAACTCAAGTTTAATTACACAAAAGACTTTTAACTAATCAAATTAATCCACGTGCCTCAAAATTCAAATTTAAAAATATATTATAAACTAATCCAATTATAAACGATACCAAACGAAACCTCAGTTATTGATAATTGCTTACATGCTCAAATCCGCCCTGATATCAAATGTACGCTGTTATCCTTTAGAGAATCCAAGTAGTACACCATATTACACTGAAGGCATAGCACAAGCAGTAGCTAGTGGTTTCTGTAATATTTTATAATATAATGTAAGTTTGCATATTTTAATCACAAATATTAAGCAAAAAAAAAAAAAGATTAATACCTGTAGCGGTTTTACTTCTGATGATACAGTATTAGAATGTACTTCTTGTTCGTCATTTTTCATGTGCGTTGAGCATTTAGGTAAAACTCGGCCTCTCACAAACTTGAAAGTTAAGAGCCGCAGTCATCGATGGACAAAGAAACTCGATATTTGTAATCTCGAATTGGTCGTATACATGATGTAGATACCTGAAATACATTACATCAAACGTGAAATGCCAAATAAAAAATTATATAATGTAATTAAATGTGAATGAATGAGTCTTACATTTTCCAAACTTGCAAAATAAATACGTTCAACCATCCCATCCTGAGCAGATAGGCGATATCGTCGACTGAAACATGAATTGCATTGACCTTATATACAGGGTGGTGAAACACGTTCACATCCAGCGGCACATCAATAAAATCCCTAGAAAGGGGCAACCTAAAAGCCAAGGTGTGCAACTTTTTAAGAACGAGACTCAGGGATGCCAATGTTGCAGCGTCAACAAGACTAGGCCGTGCCGAAGAGACTTCAACACTCGCAGGCTGCTTGCCTTTTTCCTTGGATGCCGCTGTCTTCACTATCTCCGGCTATGGTTAAAATTTGATTGCCATCATAATATGGGTAACACGAAATGCAATGAGGATAGGAACTTTTATGTAAGTTCAATTCATTACCTTTGGTGGCAACACTAAATGTGAGGGCTACTAAGTGAAACAGCCTTCAGCTACATCAACTAATTGCTGCTGAAATGAATTTGACACCGGAAGATTCAAGTTCAATGCTTCAGGATCTATAGAGTCAATTGATACTTTGCAATGACCGGGCAATGGCTGTTGACTGTGTACCAACATACCAACCTCGGGTGGGTAAACCATTCCGACTCCTACAATTTTAGTCACATCGTCACACACAAGGGCGAGACTACATGGGGTCGGCTTCTTCGAATATTCAACACAATTGAACAAAATAACGTTAGCTGTAAGAATTGAAATGAATCTAATGCATTCAAAGACATTACAATGCAAAACAAAGTACCTCTATGTCATGATATGGCGGGGAATCGACCGAGTGGCAACTAATACGGGTCAGTGGCCTGACGAAAGGACTAGCCGCTGTAGGTATTTCCATTCCAACAAAATCCGGTGGTACTTCCATGCAAAGGTGTTGGAAGATTTGCGACTGCATCTTATCGAATTGGGCTTGCATTTGTGTCATGCTCTCATTCCTCATTCGCTCGGTGATGCTCACCTCTACCTTTACTGTTATTACCTGTCTAAGATCATTGATCGACACCACCTCACTTTGTCTTCGCCTCGGCTCTTCAGGTCTGCCGTACACGTCCCTCACAGTAACGTATCCACTGTACCCCTCAGTCGGCCAGTGTGTTCCTCCTTTCTAAGAGCAACCGTCAAGATATCCCAGTGGCTTTTTGGGAGAAATTTTCCTTTTCTGGCATCCTCTTGCATCTCTATTTATTTGAAAAATTTCAAGATACATATAAGTGCACGTAAGTTGATGTGATGAAAAATGAGTGGTGTGATTTATACTTACAATTTTCTCATAAACCTCCTTCGTTGCTTCGTTGGGTATGTAATAATTATCATCGGGCCCCGACTTTAACCTTGCCCGAAGCCAATCGTAACAGTGATCCTGGGACTGAATGGTTGAGCTAATTGACTCACAAGAGGAGGAGGAAGATGGGGGATCTGCAACAATCCACCTAGACCTCCTACGAGCATAACTGACAGATCCTAAAAAGTGTGGGTGCTGGTTATGCACTTGACTCTACTTCGCCTTCTCCATTTTCTCCTAAAAGTCACATCACGACTACTTTTATTTGAATACCCATGCAATGTGAAAGTAATAAAAAATTCTGCAAGTTCCTCACCCTAAACTCTAGAGTGTCACAATCCTATTTGAATTTATTCTACATGTCTTCAGTAATGAATGGGTACAACAGACAAGGAGTTTTATATTGCTTGTGCTACTGTTTGATGTAATTTTTCACTAAGGAAGCCTTAAACCGTCTCCAACTAATCTCGGATACTCTCAAAATAATTGGCTTCAACCTGTCATCTTCGAGATTGAATTTCTTCTGCAAGATAACAAGATTGAGCAACATTATAGATAAAAACAATGTAAACACGATAGCAAATTCATACATGTACACTCAATGGATACCTGGACATCCTTCCAAACAAGGTCCTTAAGAGTATCCTCAACTTCATGCCAACTAGTGTAGTTTATATGCACACAAATCAGGGCCACACTCCCCATGTGGTTGGCCAACTGCGTGCCAAAAGGGCCGATATGCCTACCAAGCTCATCGAACTCAACTACTCTTGAAGCATCATCCGTCTTCTTCATCTTGTTACAAGTTGTAGTACCTTTCGTCTGCTTCTTTTTGCTACCATTTTGATCATCCATCATGTCATGGCTACCTGCATACAAAGCACGGTATGCATAAATCAGAATGATCAACTTTGCATTTAGATATGATAATCCAATAACAAGATATTAGCATGACATGCATAAATCAAAATATAAATGATCTTACACAACTACATTGTGATCATGCGCGATGGTCAATCCACAGGCCTTCCTCATGATCCGAACGCAGATAATTTGTCTCCCGGTGATCATCCCCTACAGGTATGTGATCTACTTCAACTGAGAATGGAGGGGTTTCGTCAAAGTGATCATACTCTTCTTCGTCAGCAACATCGTCAATGCCAACTATTCGTCTTTTGCCTTGAAGGACAGCTGACCACCTAGGCTTAATAGGATCAACAACGTAGAAGACTTGCTTTGCTTGAGATGCAAGTATGAAAGGGTCATCAAGATAGCCTGTCAGACTAAAGTCCACTTGGGTGAAACCCAATTCTTCAACCCAAACACCTTGGCGATTTTCAACCCATTTACAGCGAAAAAGAGGAACCTTGTAATCAAATTCTCAAATTTCTTCAATAACACCATAATACGACATTGCGGCATCCCCCAACCTTACATCAATTGCACTAGAATATACAAATGACAGTGCTACTAATGTCACTCAACATTCTGTATTATGCTCTTATCATCTTGACGTTTTGTGTAAAACATGTACCTATTAATGTCATATCCTTGATAAGAAGAAACATCCACCCCCGGGCCGTATGCCAACTATTTTATTGTTTCCGTAATGGTGTTCACCGTGTGTGACAACTGCTGGATAACTCTATCTTTGAACCATGATATAAATGAGCGATTATGTTCATTATTCAACCACAACTCACCTTTTAAACGATTCTGTCGCCTTAACATGGACATGTGCTCCTCCAAATATGGGTGAACTATAGTAAGGTGCTACAAGACGAGGAGGTATGCTTTATCTCGCATTTCGGCCGTGGGCACAAATGATTTGAATCCAATCATACATTTACCTCCTAGTCGACCCTCGTACCGCGATTTAGGAATATCCACGGCTTCCACCCCATCTAGGTAATCAGTACAAAATTTAATTGCCTCCTCAGCGGCATAACCTTCAATGATACTGCCTTCTGGTCGAGATCGACTTCTCACGTATCCTTTTAGAATACCTATGTATCTCTCAAACGGGTACATATACATCAAGAACACCAGACCATAAATCTTAATTTCCATCACCAAATGAACAATTAAATACACCATAATGTCAAAAAATGATGGCGGAAAATACATTTCCATATGACATAGAGTCATAACAACATCGGCCTGCAAAGCATCTAACGTCTATGGATCAACTACCTTGCCACAAATCTTGTTGAAGAAAAAGCAGAGCTTAGTTATGACATGTCTAACATGTTTTGGCAATATACCTCGTATTGCAACTGACAAAAAATGTTGCATTAAGACATGACAATCGTGGGACTTCATACCAGCCAATTTCAAATCTTTCATCGAGACAAGCCTCTTGATGTTTGATGAATAGCTAGATGGAACCTTAACAACATTCAGACACTCACAAAAATTTGTTTTCTCTTGTTTAGACAAGGTATAGCATGCAAGAGGCAAATATGAACGTTTCCCCGACTCCTGCGGTGTCAACTGGTCCCGCATTCCCATTTCAACCATGTCTTTTCTAACTTTGACACAATCTTTCGTATTTGCTGGGATATTCAATAACGTTCTGATGACACTGTCACAGACATTCTTCTACATGTGTTTTACTTCTAGACAATGTCTAACTTGCGAATGCTGCCAGTATGGTAGATCCCAGAATATTGATCTCTTTTCCCATAGACCTTTTTGCGGAGGCTTAGAGGTTTTACCAAGCACAGCATTTACATCTTGAACTCTTTCATAAATCTGTCTTCCTGTTAACTACAAGCGGACAACTCGAGTCTCTGGTTTCCCGTTGAAAGCCTTTTTCTTCTTTCGATACGGGTGGTCATGCCGGAGAAATGCGTGATGACCCATGAACACATTTTTCTTGCAGTTATTCAACCAAAGATCAATCATTTCATCTTCACAATTGGGGCATGCTTTGACTCCTTTGGTAGTATAACCTGACAAGTTACCATATGCTGGAAAGTCATTAATGGTGCAAAAAATCATGGCCTGCAATGTGAAATGCTTTTGGTCACATGCATCAAATACTAACACGCCTTCATTCCACAACAACATCAAATCGTCAATGAGTGGTGTAAGATACACATCTATATCATTACTTGGCTGTTTAGGCCCCGAAATCAACAATTACAACATGATGTACTTCCGCTTCATACACAGCCAAGGAGGAAGATTGTAACATACCAAAAGAACTGGCCAAGAACTATGTCGACTACTCATATTACCATGTGGGTTCATTCCATCTGTACATAGACCAAGCTTAAGATTCCTATCTTCCCCACCGAATTCAGGAAACATCCTATGAATGTTCCTCCACTGGGGAGAATCTGCTAGATGTCTGAGTTTTCCGTCTTCTTGCCTCCCATCGACGTGCCATCGCATTTTCTTCACATCCTTTGCATATTAAACATGCGCTTGAATCTAGGTATTACAGGCAGATACCATAACACCTTTGCCGGATGACCTTTCTTATTCTCACTTTTATCACTGCTGTCTTTTCTCTTATACCGCGATGCCCTACACTTTGGACACGCATGCAAATCGTTGTACTCATACGTGTACAAGACACAATCATTTGGACATGCATCTCAATTTCCATACCCAACGGGCATAACAATTTCTTTGACTCGTAGGTCGAGTTAGGAAGCTCATTATCTTCAGGAAGCATGTCCCTTAGAAGTTCCAATAACCCTGTAAAACTCTTGTCACTCCATCCATTTTTGCTTGTGGCAGATAACTTTGTAAACTTACTACATTCAAGAAACAAAGGCTTTTCGGCATCGATGAACATGCCATTGAAAATATGAGGAGTCTCAATGAAATCATCTTGTATATCACGCATCATTTCATCTATCCAATCATTCTGGATAACATTATCTTCTCTGTCTACATTAATCTCATCACTCTCGTTTACAGTATTCTCCTCCTTAGCACCCTCATTGTCACCAGTGCTCGTCCTAGGAACCAAACTCTCACCATGCCAAAACTACTGCATATAACCTTCCTTAAAACCATGCCTAATCGAATGTTTCTTCACTTCTATATAGTTACGATGTTTTTTCAGATTCTTACAATCGCGGCATGGACAAACTATCAATTCTTCCCATTTCCTTTTCCTATTATCCTTGGCAAACTTTATAAACTCTTCAACCTCATTCAAATATTCTAATGAGGTATGACTTTCGTACGTTCAACTATGATCCATATAAATCTCACGACCTATTGAGATGACCAAAACAATAGTTATTTATTTGCAACAGGTTGTTTTTCTTATATTATTTGATTTTCTTAATGCATTTGTTTACTTCATACTTGTTATTTACATATCTATTTTGTATCACAAACACAATCAAATAAACATTAACATTGTATGAGTTCCATATTCCATATTTTATTTGTACGTTAACACTCATTGTTATTTAATTATTCATTAATTTATATGATGAAAAAATATTCCATTACTTGATTTTCTTAAGTTATTTGTGTTCTTAATTACATATTTGTCTATTTACATAACCAACCAATTGATTTTTATATTATGTGACTTTCTTAATTTATTTCTCTATCAACACTTTTCAACAACATATACACTAAATATTTGTCTATTTACATAACCAACCAATCTTTAAGAGGCATTTTACCGAAGATGTGTTGTGCAACAATTTCTACTTCTATAAAAATCCCACAAATTCATGAAATCTAACTAAATCTGGTATACCCACCACAATGTATATATATTTAACAAATAATCCACAAGAAATTATGTACATTCACTACTAAAATCAACAAAATTATTATTTACCAAAAGTATAAAGACTTAGAACATTATTCCTCAAAACATAAACAAATTATTTCCATTATTATCAAACTAAATAAGAAATGATAAGTACCTTCAAAATGCTATGAAGAAATGGAAGAAAAGCTATCCAAAATTTGAGAGAAGATAGAAATGGGGCAAAATATAGGTAAACTCGTGTTGTCGCCACCGTCCGCCGCCCGCCGTCCAATGCCAAACGGTGGAAGAGGATGGGGGAAGTAGCTAGAAGGAGAAATGGGCCATTTGGATATAGAAACAAGGGTTTGACAGCTTGTGGAATTCATGAAACCCTTTCCAGCTTCGAAATGTATTCGTTCAAAACGTATGAATGCGCATGGAATTCAAAGTTATATATAAAGAATAGGCATCGGTTCCTTGCAAGGAACCGATACATATGGCAGCAAATACGTGTCGGTTTCTAATATGCAACTGACGCCTTTGTTGTGCTTTATACTATGCACGTCAGCTCCTCTTAAGAATTGATGTGTATAGTAAGCATGTTAATTTAAAAAATGCCACCGTGCGCTCTTTGGGCGTCGTTTATTGCAAGAACCGATGTGTAATGTTGTTTTTATTTCAAATTATGTAGTAGTGGGTGTTAGCATATACTCGAACCCAAGACCTTATCCTAGTAAGAAGTGTATGTTATTAACCATTTGAAGTCACACGCATGGTGTAAATAATTTCGAGTCATTTATTTTGGTTTCATATGAAAAAGCTAATTTTAAATAATTTATTGGGCTTGCTTATGGACAGGCTTGTTTGAAGTGAATTGTTTGCTTTGCTTATGCAAAGACTTCGTTTCATATCTTTCCATTTGTTTGTAATAATCACATTGAGATGCATGCATTATTAGTGGCTGGAGCTTTTTATTACCTCTTGCCAAATTTCATAAGCTTAATTCAAGGATCACACTTTATCATCCTAAAACTTTCATACTGTCCTAATTACATTAGAACTCTATCTTTTATCAGTCAATATATGTGCATGTTATTTCCTCTACCCCACAAACATACAGTAGTAGGTAATTTCACAGGAATTATGGATTTGTAACATTTAGAATTTTACTTTATTTTTCTACATATACCTTTATGTCTAATTAATTGTTTGAAATACTTTCAATGTATAGGTAGTTGAATAAATAATAAATTAGGGACATACATAAAAATGAAACATTAAATACATGCTCAATATTGTAAGTGGACTATCTTTTTAGGACAAAGGGAGTATTTGATAAAGAATAATAATAATAATTTTCCATATATATATTTACAAGCTTTGAGCTTATTGGGATAAGGAAAAATATTGAAAGCATAAATGGGGTATTGTGGCTAGTGGGTCCTTATCAAGTCTCCTTCTGCAATTCAAAAGAAAAAAAAAAAGCATTTTTATCGTGAACTCTACCGTAAGGCTTCATCATCTAAGTGGTACACATAAACCGAGATTTTCTACAAAACTCAATCTGGCTCCTTGCCCAGAGCCAGATAGCCAAACTTGCCTGATTTTTATTGGCTATCTGGTTCTGTGCAAGGAGTCAAATTTGGCTTTTTAGAATTTCATCACATAAACATGTCATGGTATTTGTGGCCACCAGGTCGTAAAATCAGCAAGGGTCAATGGTTAGTAGAGGTCAATCGTCACAAGGTCTTGGAAGCAGGCCCCCGAGCGCCTCACCTAACCCGACAGCTTGACGACGTAACGATCAGGTGACCTATGAGACCTGATTCGGTGACCGGAGAAATGATTCTCTGCTCCAGCGTTCCTATGGTCCAGGTCGTCTACACACTATGCCAACGAGCTTATAGTGCCTCAATTTACAACCGCGGCCTAGCGAGCATGCCAGCTAAATAACAGTTTGGGAACCTACGTGGAAAACCTTATCAGTGGCTGATAGCACTCTAGCATTAAATGCAAACCGATGGTTACCTACCCCATGCATGGCTTAGACAGCCATTAGTCAAAAAGTGAAGGTTTAACCCCAGTCAATTTGACCCTTACGTTATTCCTGCAGGCCTGACATTAAATGCACGCAATCATTACCCCATGTAAATGACAAACGTACACTATAAATAGAGGTAAACAAAATTAAAAAGGATTGTATCAACACTCGAATCTCAATCCTTTTATCTTTGGTACATTTACTATCTTCCATTTATTACAAACATTCTCTAAGTTTTTACATTTATTTCTCACATCGATTCAAATACGAATTTCCCACGTAAACAAATCTTGTTTGTTGAGTCAACGACTAAATTTGATGTTAACAAATTGGAGCTGTCTGTGAGGGAATCATACAAAAAGCTGCGTAAAAAACCAACGTCTGATGAAAACTAACTCGCGGTGAAAGAAAATGAGATCGGAAGACACTTCAAAAGCCAAAGAATAAGAAGCAACAATGTCAGACTGCCTCTCGGGTTTCAAAAGAATTGAGACACAGCCGGTGATGGCCCCTCACGGTCAGCGGCGGTAACTGAAATAGAGACTCTCTGGTGACAGGTCGAGGCCCTCGCCGAAGAAGTCCGGCGGTTATAACAACGTAACCCACCAGCTTTCCAACAAAACATGGTGGAATCCTTCCATAGCGACTGCTCTCGGCGTGCCGAAAACACTGAGAGATTCCCAACAAGGATGAATTCTCCAAGGGAGCACGTTAGGAGAAGGCTGAGTTTCACTATGATGTAAAACTCTAGTTAGCCAGCCTCTAAAGCGAGGGCTACACTGGCTCCCTCTAGAAATGCGGCTAGATGCAGTGTTTTCATGAGATTAGGACCCCGTCCTAAGCAGGATCCCAGAAAGCCAAGGTCATCAAAGCCCCGTGACCAAGTGAGCACAGGCAGAGGAGAAGAAGTCCAACGCCTTCTCACAACGATAGCCATACGTCAAGCTCGTCTCCGAAAACCCCCAGCGGCTAGTCTCCCAGCAGATCTACGAGCCAGATGAGCTGTGGAAATGACTGAATGACCTCGAACTGAAAAAATCCAAGGGAAAGGGAGCTGATGACCTGTGGTTAAGGCCCTCTCCTTTTAACCCCTCTATTTAAGAGGCCGTCATGCCGTCCAAAATGAAGCTCCTTCAGATAGGGACTTACTGCGGTGAGACGGATCCAATCACTCACCTCCACCGATATGTGTCTTGGATGAAACTGCATATCATGATAGGAGCTATCATGTGTAAGGCCTTTGTGCTCACCCTGGAAGAAAACACACAGACCTGGTATGGCAACCTGGCCCTAAGATCAGTGCACAGTTGGGAACAACTCTCATCTGAGTTCGCATCCCAATTCATAGTGTCTAAGGCTAAAGCCACCCTAAGGAGATGTTGGGAACCGTTAAGCAAGGGAAATCTGAAGCACTCAAGAGCTACCTAGACCACTTCAATATGCAGGTCATGACAATGGAAAAGATGGCAGATGAGTCGCTTTGAATAGCGGTCAAGTTAGGTCTTTACAAGGATACCCGCTTTTGGTGGGCTATGCACAACGACCCCAAGTGCTTATAAGAAGCTCTTGAAGAGAGCTGAGAAATACATAAGTGCTAAGGAAGCCATTGATGGGAGCTTGCTGCTTGAGAAACCACCGAAGGATGAGAAGAAAGACCAAAAAGTCAAAAAGGACCCGCTAAGAAACGAGAAACAATCTAGCTCGTCCAGGCTCTTCACCAAGCTCAACACCTCTGTTACGTATATCTTTAACATACTGCAGAGTGATCCAATTCTACCCAAAGCAAGGGCCATAAAGAAGTCGCTGAAAGATGCGGACCAGTCCAAGTACTACAAGTACCACATGAGTATGGGTCACAACAGGGAACGAATGCAGGCATCTCAAACAAGAGATTGAAAATCTAATCGAACGGGGATACCTGAGTGAATATGTGGTGAATCACCGAGGGCAGGACTAAGAAGCTCGTCCCCATGCTGACTCAAAGCCCAAGTCCTACGGAACCAATCTCCAGCCGAAATCTATGTACTCATTGGCGGAAACCACGGCTTGAAGGGTTCCAAGAGATAGAGGTGAGGTGTCATGAGAGAAGCCCAGAATTGCTACCACTTGCTCACGGCACAACCCCTGTCACTCGAACCAACTCTTTCTTCTTTTGCAATGAAGATGCCTACGGCGTGTTGCACCCCCACGCGGATGCACTGGTCATTACTATCCCCATTTTAGGAGTTAGAATTCACAAGACCTTGGTGCATAATGGTAGCACTGTGAATATCATCTACTGGCGAACTTTCCATTGGATGAAAATAGACAAGAAGAGCTTAAGGCCTTACGGTACCAGGCTCCAAGGTTTCACTGGGGACTGTGTGGAGGCTAAGGGGTCAAATCACGCTCTTTGTGGAACTAGGAGACGAGCCTTGCAAGAGAAGAATAATGGCGGATTTCATTATTGTGGACGTATCTTCAAACCATAATGCCATTTTGGGATGCCCTATCTTGTACGAACTCAGGACAGCGACCTCAATTTACCATTATGTTATGGAATTCCCCACTTGCTATGGAATGGCCATCGTACGAGGCGATCAATAGGTAGCCAGAGAACGCAACCTAGACTATGCTGCGGACACAACTGCCTCGTCAGAAGGACGTACACATGACCCCAAAGTAAAAGGGGCAAGGTCCTAGTATGCTGGGGCAAATTATCTGTCGTTTGGAAATTCCACGCTTAAGTGCCAGATCAGGAGTGCTCTGGTGACAAGGGCTTACCTTCCATTAGCTGTGGTCTAGGCTAAAACCGAAGGGGTGACACGACCTTTGAGTCATCCGATAAGTCACCCCCCGCATATCACAGAACATGGACGTCAGGCCATTAAAGAGCCTGTAGATGCTCTCGCGATCATTTTGAACGAGCACGGCCCTTGCCCCCTCAAGTGTGCCAAGGGTGTCTTAGATGGCGTCCCTTTTGAACAATTGTTTCACTCGCCCGACCTTCAAGGTCGGCTCACTGAAATGCATAATGAGCCCAACGACATTCTCGTCAAAGAATCAGTGGCCTCACCAGTAGGCAAGTTGGGAGAAATAATGGCAATGATCGACCATTCGAAGAGCTGGACGAATACTATCATCCAATCCTCGAAGGGGGGAATATATCCTCATGTGGAGGTCAAAAGCGTTATGCTTAATAAGAATTATACAAGAGATAGAGTTGACATACCCATAGAAAGTTGGACGCTCAAAACAGGGGAAAGACGAAAGGCGGGGTATCAACTCTAAATTTTTGTATTATCTCTGACCTTTTATATCATAAACTGCCAGGTCACGGCTGATAAATTAACGTGCCCTTGCGAGCTCAAAATTTTGAAAGCTATGATTTTGTGACCTAACACTTGATATTTCAAAATGATAATTGTTTGATTGCCCTATGAGATACTTCCTTCAACGCGAACACAAGGCAAATCTACAACAATCGAGTAAAAGGCAATGTGACCAAGGTTGGAACAAGCTTCTGACCAGTGACCTAACGCTCACCTAAAAGATTCGCCTTACTCGCTTAAAAGCTGCAACTAAAACAAGCTCTTAGTCAGTGACTCCGCGCTCAAGTAAAAGGTTCCGAGAGCTGCCCAAAGTTCTAGCTAGAACAAATCAAAGCAAGTTGTCAGTCAGATGGCCGCACACTTCGACAAACCTAAATCAATTATTCCAACGTGTATGCGACCTAAAACTAGACCAAGCTTCTTGTTCAAGCGTCCTAACACTTATTTCAAAATTCATTTAGGGCTTTGTATAAACAGGCGCAAGTAAGGATGAGCTTCTCGCTAAACAAAAATGACCAACGGCAGGTTGTTTTAGCACAAAATAAATGAGCTGACAGTTAGAAAAATTTTATTCATCGAAAAGTCCAGAGAATAAAAGGGGTAGGATTACAAAGGCCTTAATCTCGGCCCTCAGAAGACACGACCACGTCTTCTCCAATCGGGGCTATGACCTCGACCTCCAAGATGGGAGTAGCAGCCTCTGCACGATTCCCATTAGGGATAGGAACCTCAGCCTCTTCTCTGACAGGAGCCGGATCTTAGCTCCCGGGCACGAATTTCTAATTGAGATATGATCTCAACCTTCTCATTCTCTTCCACATCAGAGCTTACATAGCCGTAATCTTCTTTTAGTTTGGCAACTTGCTCTTTGAGGAAGGCCAGGTCACACTTAGGGCTCTTCTTTACAACCTTTCCAAGGATCTTCTTTGCTGTCTCATAGTGAAGGCCAGCGATAGCACTTTTGTATTCTTCAGAGGCCTTATACTTCGCAACTACCTCCTTATATCCAACGAGATCGTTGGAAGCGGCTCTAGCCTCAGCTTCTCTCAGGGCCTGCTCGTGGCTTGACATCTTCACCGCCAACTGGGTCTCCAGGTCCTCATTCTTCTTTTTCCAGATTTTGAGCTCTGCCATTAGATCGGCAGACTCACTTGGAAATGTGGAGTTTCTGCTCTTTTTCCCTTAGCGCCAGTTTAATCTGCTCCTTGGCCTTGTTGGCCTCAGTCGTTTGGTCAGTGAGTTTCTTCCTCTCCCCAAGAAAACGGCGCACGTAAGCCATAGCATGCTTGTCCAAGATGGCAGACCAGGCCTGTATAGCTACACTAGCTTGAAGGAGCTCGGCCATTGAAGAAGAGGTCACAAAGCCTTCCTACTTTCTCGACTAGCCTTGGGCCACGTTGTCCATGGCATCGGGGACAATGCAGGGTAAGCCCTGAATGTTGGCCTTAAAGGGTTTCTTGGCTAAATTGAATCGGAGCAATGCCTTGGGCCTTTTGCTCTGAAGTGTCTCCAGTTGAGCCCGGCAAGCTGGGTCCACCGATAGAAAGGGATCCTCACCTAGCAGATCAAGTGCCCTTTCTCCTTAGCAGGTCACTCTTCCCGATTCACAACAGGAGCCAGGGTGTGGGGAGACAAGTCAGCAGAAGGTTTTTGAATACCTAGCCGACGCTTCTCAGGTCGCTTGGAAATAACCGCACTATCAGCAGCCATCGGTCTCCTGCCTGAGTTTTTTTTTTCCTCCTACTTCCTCAGAGCGTTAGTGACTTGCGCAGCAATCCTCATTTCATCGGCTTTTTGGCGAGTTGCTTTCTTTCTCTCCCACGCTACTCTCTTCTTTTCTGACTCACGAACGGACCGCTTCTGGCCCCTGGAAAGGTTTTTTTCCTAAAAATACGCGAGTGTTAGGTCGTTGAAATCCTTTAGAGAAACAACGATAAGTCCACAAGGATGGCTGTAGCTTACAGTTGTTGGGGTCTCTAGAAATATGCTCGATCCTAGGAACATAAGGCCGGTGTTGACCAAAAAGTCCTCGTCCGTCAAATTCGTGATGTGGCTGTGATGTTCTGGTATTTGGACGACGATCTTTGCTTGCTCCCTAAATGACAAACTCAGCGGACGACCTCGTTCAACACCTGATAGGAAAGACAACATAGTTAACTGTTAGTTTCCCAGCTCGTGGAAAAATCTTCATTAAAAATGTGCTTATTGGGTTCCATATAGCTCGTGGGGATGCTCGTGTCCTCATCGTCTGGAATCGGCGGGCTCCTCTACTTGCCCCCCACCTAAAATTAACTCTCTTTCTAGCTAGGGCCAGATTCAGACAACTATCTTACCAAGTTCCCTAAAGGTTTAAGGTCCCAGCCTTAGGTTGAGTGCCTATATGAAACCATCCTTTCCCAAACGGTGAGGCCTTCAACACATAGTACGAGTTGAAGTCCTCCTAGCTCGAGTACCCCCAACCTTTGTGCTGCCAAAGAACAAGGATCCCAATTATAGTCATCCAACTTGCAGGAGTAATTTGAGAAGGGGCAATCCCCTAAGACCTTATCAAGCTGGTAACAACTTGTGAAAGTGGGACACGAAAGCCAGCCTCAAATATCCTTCTGCTTATTGCCACACACTCCTTTGGGGGAAGTGAGCTCGCTCCCCTTTTTATGGGACCCAGACGGCAATTCGATAGTCTTGTCCCAATGCATGTAGATCCTTCTCCTTCACCTTTGAGGGAATATGTCTACACACACACAGCCAGTCCTTATCCCAGATTATGGAGGGAGATATGGGGAAGGCTGTTGCGCACAACATTGGGAAGCGAAAAGGTATCAGTCACATTAATGATTACTACCTTTAAAACCCTGGAACATGCGATCCTACTAGATGGATGACACATGGTAGAATGGGCCATTCCTACCATTCCAAAAATCAAAGAATCTAATTTTAGGCGGCAAAGGTTTGAAGACTCCCGCTAGCGAGCCTTCAAGGCTGCTAACCTTGAGGTCCAGGAACAGTGACCTTAAGGGGGCATTTTGTGGCCACGAGGTCATAAAATCAAGTCAATGGTCAATAGAGGTCAACGGTCACAAAGTCTTGGAAGCAGGCCCCGAGCGCCTCACCTAACCCGATGACCTAATGATTAGGAGACCCATGAGACCTGATTCGGCGAGCTGAGAAATGAATCTCTGCTCCAGTGTTCCTACGGTTTAGGTCTCCTGGGCACTACAACAACGAGCTCATAATGCCTCAACCTGGAACCTTCCTAGTGAGCATGCCAGCTAAGCAGTAGCTTGGGAACCCACGTGGGAAACCTTATCACTTGTGGCTGATGGGGCTCCAACATTAAATGGAAAATGATGGTTACTTGCCCTATGCATGGTTTAGGTAGCCATTAGTCAAAAAGTAAAGGATTAACCCCAACCGATTTAACCCTTACATCATTCCTGCGGGCCTCGCATTAAATGCACACAATCATTGTCCCCCATGCAATTGGCAAATGTGCATTATAAATAGCGGCGAACGAAACATTCGACACCCAAATCTCAATCTTCTTGTCTTTGGTACATTTACTATCTTCCATTTATTACAAATATTCTCTGAGTTTTTACATTTATTTGTCACATCGATTCAGATACGAATTTCCCTTGTAAACAAATCTTATTTGTTGAGTCGGAGGCTAAATTTGACGTCAACAGTATCTTCATATTCTTACATTGAAATCTTTGTGTGTGTTTCACGTTGAATGATTCTAGCAAGGGAAGTTTTATTTATTATTTTTTTAAAAATGCAAGTGGGTGATTGGAGAGGGAATGGGAAATAGGAGAAGGATTTCGAATCCGAGACCTCTAGCACGAAATATGAATATCTTAAAAATTTCACCATGACTTTATGGTCATTTGTTCAACTTAAGAGACATAATCAACATCAACTAAAATATATGAATTACCATAAGAAATAGGAAATGGACCCATGAAATCAATACCATAAAATCAAATAATTCAACAACAAGAATACGGCTTAAAGCGTCGTCATATTTCGGTTAGAAATGTTTCCTAACCTTTGGCATCGATCATATGAAGTACAATACAAGAGTGTGTCTTTGAAAAGAGTAGGCTAGTAAAGTCCGCATTGTAAAATCTTTGTAGCAGTTTTCTTTGATGAAAAATGCCCACCACATGCATGGTCATGACAAAAAGAAATAACATTTTGTTGTTCACTTTCAAGTATGCATCTCCTAATGATTTAATCGAGGCAATATTTGAACAGATAATCATCCCAAAAGAATTTCTTTACCTCAGTAAAAAATTTGGTTTTATTGTTTTGACTCCAAATGACTAGGTATATGACCAGTGACAAGATAATTGACAATATCAGCATACCAAGGTGTTTGAGAAACAAAAAACAGTTGTTCATTTGGGGATGTTTCTTTTATAGGAAATCTCTCATCAATAGATTCTACTAGTAGCCTAGACATGTGATTAGCTACAACATTTTTAGCACGTTTCTTATCATGAATTTCTAAATCAAATTCTTGCAATAATAAAATCCAACGAATTAAGCGAGGCTTAGCAACTTTCTTTGAAAGAAGGTATTTCAATGCAGCGCGATCTGTGTAAATTATGACTTTCGAACTAAACAAGTAAGATTGATACTTGTCTAGAGCAAATACAACATTAAGCAATTCTTTTTCAGTAGTAGAGTAGTTAAGTTGAGCATTATTGAGAGTTTTAGTAGCATAAAAGATCCCATAAGGCATTTTGTTCGCACGCTGTCCTAAAACAACACCAATGGCATAGTCAGATGCTCACACATGATTTCAAAATAGATGTTCTAATTTGGTGGCTTGATGATTGGTACAGAGGTCAACACAATTTTAAGTTCAAGACATGAATCATCAGAGACAAAAGGTTCATCTTTTGAGAGCATGTTACACAAAGAGTGATGCTATTTATCTAGACTGGAGACCAATCTCTTGTCTAGTTGGCATTATTGAATTGGAGGATGAGTTAATATGTATAAATACATAGAGGTCCTCATTTATTCAAGTCTCTAGTCTAGATAAATAGCACTATTCTTACACAGAGGCCTAGAGAATTTACTGAAATATTTGGTAAACCGACGATAAAATCCAGCATGGTGGTTGAAGATAAGAAATCAGATCAATCTTAGACTTGTCAACCTTAATTCCTTTCTCTGAAACAATATGACACAAAACAATTCCTTTCTTTACCATAAAATGACATTTCTCCCAATTCAGCATTTGTCCCAATTTAGCACAAGATTTTTTTTATTTGAACCTCTTCAAGACTAAAGTCAAATGGTGTAAACACCCTTTAAAACTAAACCGAAACACTGAAAAATCATCCCTAAATATGTCAAGAAAACATTCCACCATATTAGGCAAAATGCTCATCCTGCATCATTGAAATGTAGCAGGTGCATTATACAAGCCAAAGGGCATGCGCCGATAAGCAAACATACCAAAAGGACATGTAAAGGTAGTTTTATCTTGATCTTCAGAATAGCCCTCAAGGAAAGAATAATAAAGTATGTCCAGCTATCCTTTCTAACATTTGGTCAATGAAAGGAAGTGGAAAATGATCTTTCCTGGTGATGGCATTCAACTTTCTATAATCAATACAAACACGACAACCAGTTTACACTTGAGCAGGAATAGATTTATTTGTATTATCTTTCACAACTGTTACGCCAAATTTCGTAGGAACGACTTGAACATTACTAACCCATGAACTATCAGAAATAGGATAAATCATTCCTAATCTAAGAGTTTGATCACTTCGGCTCTAACAACTTCTTTCATATTGGGATTTAGTTATCTTTGAAATTCGTGTGTAGGTTTGGAATTATCTTCCAAATGAATTCTATGCATGCAAATTGACGGACTAACACTCTTGATATCTGAAATTGTCCACCCTATAACTTCTTTATGATCTTTAAGGACATCTATCAATTTACCTTCACGTTCATTATCTAAGTCAGAGTCTATGATAACAGGAAATGTCTCGGATGGTCCTAAGAATGCATACTTCAAAGTTTTAGGTAGCGGTTTCAACTCCAACTTTAGTGACTTAACAACTGACTGCTTTGGCTCTAAAGTTTCAAGAGGTTCAATTTTGACTTTCTATTTATTAGTATCCATTACTGGGGTAGCTTCTAGTAAAGAATTCACTTCACTAATTGAAGCCTAAGCATCTATGTTCATGCCAAATTGAGTCAGATATTTTTCAAAATGATCCCCGTGGAATTTTGATAGACCTATTTGCAAGTCCGAAAGTCATAGTGGTCGGTTTCAATTCTCCTAAACTAAGTTTTTTATAAACAAAATATGGCAATAGATTCAGACTGGCTTCTAAATCAAGTAAATATCGATCTATTATATGTTCATCAATGACACGGGAATTTGTTGGACAACTAGGATCTTTATACTTAACATGTTTATGTTGAATTATAAAGCTCACATGTTCTGTCAAAAATATATTTTTTTGGAACATTAGATTTTCTTTTAATGGTACAAAGATCTTTCAAAACTTTTGCATAAGAAGGCACCTGTTTTATAGCATCAAGGAATGAAATGTTAATGCTAACTTGCTTGAACCTCCAAAATATCATTATATTGGGCACTCTTCTTGTTAGGGACAAGTCTTTCAGGAAAAAGAACTTTGGAATGAAACCTAAGGGCTGATTGTCATTTTCAATTGATTCTTTGGGTTTTGAACTATCAAACCGACTCATATCACTTTCTTTCTCAAGCTGAGGCAGATAATCATGTTTAGTTATAGTTTTTCCTGACCTAAAAGTGGTTATGGATTTAACTTCTTGATTAGAATTTGATGATCTTACCTCATATTGATCTTTTGTATTAGGAACAGATTGACTCAAAAAATTTCCTTTTTCTCTTTCTGCTATGGTAGTAGTAAGTTGTCTATTTGTGTTTCAAGTTTCAAAATGGACTGTTAGGTTGATTGCATGAATTACTGTAAGGTATCCTCTGGAGAAATTTTTTTTTATTGGTACAGAATTTTGATAAATATTTTGAGGACAAGATGAATTAAAGTTGGTAGAGTTGTGATCTGGAATACTAAACTGATGCCCTTCTTAATTCATCAAAGGTTGGTTTTGCTTTAATGAGACATATGGATAATTTCTCCAATTTGGATCATATGTGGTAGAAAATGGACTATCAGATGATCTACCATAAGAATGAAGTACATTAGCCTATTCAGGAAAAGCTTCTTGATAGGTAGACAATAGAGGACATAATTGAACAGGATGGGAAGAATGTTGACATAAGGCACACGCCTTATTCCTATTTATAGATTGACTCAATAAGTGGTTTTTACTTCTAAGTCATCTTTCACCTCATAAATTCCACCCCTCTTAGGTATACTAGGTTTTGCTCTAGAATCCAGACAATTCCATTGCTGAGAATTAACGGCCAATGATTCAAGAGCTTTCCATGCTTCTTGCCCTTGAAGATGTAAAAAATTTCCCCCATCCATATTGTATCATTTGACGATTTGATGGAGTCAAACCATCACAAAAATATTTCGCAAGTCTCTATATTTCAAAATCATGATGGGGATATTATAAAACCTGGTCATTGAATCTCTCCCAACATTCATAAAATTCTTAAATTTCCTTTTGAAAAAATTCAGAAATTTCTCTCCTAAGGTGATCAGTTTTTGACATTGGGAAAAATTTTGACAAAATTTTGTTAACAAGTTGATCCCAACTAGTAATTGTTCTGGCAGAAAGAGAATTTAACTAAAATATTTCTTTATCCTTGAGAAAAAATGGAAAATACCTAAGTCGAACTGGCTCATCAGAGAAATATTGAAAACGAAAAATTGAACAAATTTCTAGAAATTCTTTCACATGCATGTATGTATCCTCTCTCTGAGCCATAAAAAGATGGTAGAAGTTGAATTACAGATGGTTTGATCTCAAAATGGGTTACATTAGTTTGTGGCTAGACTATGCAAGATGGAGAATTGCTTGAGATGAGAGAGAAGTACTCAAGAAGGGGTTCTCTTGCTCTTGTGGATTTTCTAGATTTCTAAGATTTTCAATAAGTTCACTTATGTTTACCAATGGTTCAACTTGAATACATTTAAAGAGAAACTTCTCCAAACTAAACAATTATTTGAATTTCGCTCCCAAATTTTGCATAAAAAGGTCAATTACACTATATATTTTCTAAAGTGTTGTAAGATTGAATAATGCTCAATTGGTAAGACTTCCAAATAATTGGGCTGGCCGCAGTTGGCCCAATTAAAAACCAATTTCCTTAGGCGTGTTAATAGCCTTGTTGACAAAGAGCCTTTCCAATATTGCAAATATTCAAGATCACAACAATTTTTTTTTTAAAAAAGTTTCCTAAGGTCTTTAATAAGCAAAAAAAATCCTAATACTATTATGAAAACGAAGAATACCTGCAATTATATGAAATAATTAATATGAAAAGTAAAATTATGAGAAAATAAAATGAAAGAAAGTAATATACCACGTAAGTCATGGAGGTGAAATTATTAAGAGAAGAGAAAGAAGGCACTAGGTGTAAATTTGCTTGTATCATTTCCTTGATTCTTCCACGAGCCTTTTCCTTCAACGTTGTATACTTAATCCAAGTGACTTTGATTTCCTATTAGAAGATACACAAAGACAAACTATTACTCAAGAAAAATGAAAAATAAATAAACCCTAAACTATAATTAGTCAAGAGCAAAACTAGATAGGACAAAATTAACTTTCAAATGACATTCCCAGCAACCGTACGAAAAACTTGTTGTGTCATTTTTAAATACTCGCATGCCCAAAAATCAATTGGAATATAGAAACGTGAATAACAAGGTCGATCCCACAAGGAATGCAAAGATAATTATGAAAATATAAACTAGTCTTCCTTTGTTTACTTCTAGCTAGTTGAGAAAAAAATGAGTTTGTTTGATTAAAACTAGTAATGAAAGGAAAATAATAAAAGACAATGAGCTTCAACGACTTTTTGATTAATGAAAAGAGAATTGCTAAGGTTTCTGAATCCACCACTTTTGACAACTAACTAGGTAAGTATCTATTAATTCCCAATTTCAAGTAACAAGTCGAAATCAATCTATTGTCACCTAGAGATTTAGCAATTAAGATTGGTTTAAGAAATTCTAAAATAGGTTCTTCTTTGCTTCTTTTACTAAACTATCTAAGCATTATTCATATCAATTTAATAAAATGATAAATCAAAGATAAATTACTTAACAACCAAATTCAAGCGTGGAATGATCAACTGAATTTCTAACTATCAATAATACTTGATATTAAAGATGAAAGATCTATCGGATTGATTAATGGAATAAGTAAGAACCATAAACATTTCATGCAAATGGAATTAATTTGATACCCAAACAATAACATTGTCAAAAATGTTTCATCTTTAACCTTAGTACAAAAATGGTTAGAACATAGTCAAAGCAAAGCAACAAAAATAGATAAAACCCGACATAGATTCAAGTATAAATCTATGAAAATGCCTCTACTTTGTTACTTGTTTTCTCAGTCCTTTCTCTCAGCATTTGCTATCCAAAAACTATTTTTCAATTATCACAAAAGTGCTTCTTATATAGAGAAAATCCACCAATCTTCTTGTTGCAACTTGGTCAAAGTTAATCCACATGCTTGGCGGGCTCATGCAAAACGGATGCAACTTATAGCTCTATTTTGCTGATAATATTCATTGAATTGAGACTTATCACCAAAATAAAAGTTGTTTCAAAATGCATTTTCTATGTGCTGGAAAAAATTTTAGGTCAATTGGAGATATATCCAAAATACTAAACACTACCCACTTATCTAACAACTACCATGTAAATGTTTCAACTTGCAAATTGTAGGTGATTTGTGAGGATGTTTCATCCATATTCAGAAGTGGATGATAAAATAGGAGTTGTAGCCCTTAACTTTCTTTTCTAATGGATCAAAAAGCACAGAATTTGGATAATCATAACTCAATATATCCTTAAAAAACCAACAGCTACACAGGCGGCAAGTTTCACTGTCATACTCTTTTCTAGTTATTTTCTTTTGGCCGTTTTTGGTCAACTTAGGTTCTGAATTTAGAAGTGTGCTAAACATGAATATTATAGATAAATCTCTTAGCTTCATGTTCCAATTCTGTTGTCTACAACTTTTGATATAATCAAAATATTGAATGTTGCACACTAGTTGACACCCTGTCTTGATAAGAACACATCTTTCAATTTCATGATAGATTTTAACAACCTTGTGAACCGAATTTGAATATGATCATAATAGATGATCTTGTTGATGTTTAAGTTATTTTTCCAATCCCACATAAATCATCTTTGTTAGACCTCTATAACTCCGATTATGATTATTTCTTTGACACTTACCCACGATAGACCTAATTGTTGAACATCCGGACTAGCTTGATCCACTTGCATTTATGAACTTCTGACAATTGCAACACGTAAAAAATACTCCAATAAGCACTGTTTTTCATGTATAATATTTCTCAATATGTATATGAATAAGCACTTTAATTAATTATATTTGTAGAACATGTATTCATACAAAATGGACTTGTGGCATGAAAATCGTTTTACCTCAATAAAATGGTTGGATTGCTATCAAATGAACGTGTAGTGCCTTATAAATGATATATCAAAGATGCATATTTTGACACTAATCAAATTGGGACTTATCACCATATTAAAAGTTGATAGGAAATGAGTTTTCTATGTTCTGGAAAAAATTTCAGGTCAATTGGAAATTTGTTGGCCGAGATATGTCCAAAATACTAAATACGACAACTTGTCCAACAACTATCATTCAAATGTTTTAACTTACAATTTGTGGGTGATTTTTGGAGAAGTTTTGTCCCTATTCAGAAGTTGATGATAAAGTATAGGTTGTAGCACTTCAACTTATCTTTTGAATGGATAAAAAATCACAAATGTAGATAAGTATAACTCAACATATGCTTGAAAAACCGACGGCTGTACATGTAGCAAGTTTGATTGTTAAACTCTATTTTGACGGTCTTCCATTGGCTGTTTTTGGTCGACTTATGTTCTGAATTTGGAAAGACAATAGATATGAAGAA
The DNA here is from genome assembly GCA_963692815.1 of Nyctanthes arbor-tristis. Classification (NCBI taxonomy): domain Eukaryota; kingdom Viridiplantae; phylum Streptophyta; class Magnoliopsida; order Lamiales; family Oleaceae; genus Nyctanthes; species Nyctanthes arbor-tristis. The sequence goes on from CAVNYN010247846.1 coordinate 52,216, forward strand.
ATATTGTAGATAAATCTTTGATATGATCATAATACTGAAGGCTGCATATTAGTCAACACCCTGTCTTGACAAGAACACAACTTGCAACTTCATGATGAATTTTGACAACTTTATGAACCAGATTTGAATGTGGTCATATGGGATGATGTAGATATTTAATTTATCTTTCTAATCCACTTTTATTGGATCTATAGAACTCCGGTTATCATTATTTCATTGATACTTGCCTACGATAGCCATAAATCTTGACCATCCGGATTAGTCTTGATCCATTTGAGCCCATTACCTTCCGACTCTTGAAACACACAAAAAATGCTTCAATAAGCACTATTTTTCATGTATAATACTTCTCAATACGTTGAATACATACTTTTATTAAGTCTATTTTAGACCATGTATTCATACAAAATGGACTTGTAGTAAAAAGATTGTTAAACTTTGATAAATGGGTGGATTACTATCATATGAATGTTTAGTGCCTGGTAAACAATATACCAAATATGCATATTTAGACACTACTCACACAGAATCCATTTAGACAACCCCTCATTTGCATTTTATCCTAATAAACTCATAAGCCAATTGCAGCAATTACTTTCAAACTCATCTGCCAAAGTTAACGTGTATTGAACCTTACAAAGTTGATGGCGGCATGCTCTGGCGATGCTAGATCCGCTGGTCGATGGCCTGTAGTGTCCTGTGGCAGTAAAGCTTCTCCAATTTAACGACATTTTCTCTACTTCGTCTAAAATTTTGAAGGCTTGACCCTTGAAGGTATTTTTTAGAAACAAAATGAGTTCAATGGTGAAAATATTTTACTATTTATGAAGCATTTTATTTTGAATTTGATACTTATGATTTTAGGGTTTGTGTTATATTTTGGTTAATATGAATTTTGGTGATTTTGGTAGAGATACGTAATTTCTTGGACATTGTTTGTTGAATTTATTCATACATTGTTATGGGTACATATGATTTGATTAGAATTCATGAATTTGTGGAATTTTGATAGAAGTTGGACCAATCTTGCACTCTATGTATTTGATAAAATGTCTCACAAAACTTTGTATGAAATTTATGCTTTTCTTACATAGATTGATAACTAAAATTTTTATACAAATATATAATAACTAACAAGCATTTATGGATAAATAAATTAAGGAAATCAAATAATGTAAAAGCTTTTTTATTAAATTTGTGATGCAAATATATATGTAATTAACAAGCAATCAAGGAAAAATAAATCAAGAAAATCAAATAATATAAACATTCTTTGAAAAACAGGGAAAAATCACCCGCTAAAAAGAAGTAATTCTTGTTTTAAATATTTTGATAGGTCACGAGTTATGGATCAGAGTTGGACGTATGGGAGACGTACCACATAAGAATGTATGAATCGAGTTCAAGAATTCGTAAAATTTGATTGAGGATAATAGAAAAAGGAAACGTGAAGAAATCATGGCATCGTAACTATATGGAAGTGAAAAACCATTTGATTAGGCTTGGTTTTAAGGAATGTTATACACGGTGGATATGGCGTGGTGAGAGTTTACTTCCTGACAATCAAGATGTACAGGAGGAGAATCCAGTGAATGATGAAGTTAATGTGGCCAGCGAGGATAATGATGTTCAGTATGATCGGATAGATGAAATGATGCGTGATATACAAGATGATTTTGTTGAGGCGCCGCATATATTCGACAGCTTGTTCATCAATTCTGAAAAGCCTTTGTTTCCTGGATGTAATAAATTCACAAAATTGTCTACTGTGTTCAAATTGTATGACCTAAAAGTAAAGAATGGGCGGAGTGACAAGAGTTTTACAGGGTTATTGAAACTTTTAAGAGACATACTTCTGGAAGACAACAAGCTTCTTAGCTCAACCTACAAGGTAAAGACATTGTTGTGCCTGTTGGGTAGGGAGATTGAGAGGATACATGCATGTCCAATGCTAATATCTTGTATGTACTATTTCCAATGTTATTTATGTTCTTTTTTGGTTATTTTATTATGTTATCTACATGCTCTATTGACTATTACTTGCAATCTTACTTGTAGCTTTGTATCCTATTATTTACATGCTTTATAAACTGTTACCATCTTGATATGATTTTGATAACACTAACTTTCTTGTATTTTTATATATGCAGGTAGACATGTAGTGAGCACTCTTGATAGTGGCAACTTAAGTGCATCAGATGATCCAGCTAGTAGCACAAAGAAGCAGAGGAAAGGTCCAACACTTGCAAGAAATTGAAGAAGATACACAATGGGACAAAAAAGTTTCAATTTGACGAGTACGATAGGCCAATTGGGACGTTAAGTAATTCAGTAGTTATGTGGAGAGTGTGGTTCGGATTCATGTGCATATAACTACTTCGATTGGCATGTAGTCGAGCCTAGCCATGAGGAGCTTATTTAGGAAGATATCAAGGTATCAAATCACTTTATACATAGTTAATTGATATCGTATACTAGTTTATATTATCTATAATATTGCATAACATTGTTATCTTGTAGAAGCAATTCAATTTTGAGAATGACGACATGAAGAAAAATGTATTGAGAGTAGTTGGGGTGAGGTGGAGAGACTTTAAGACTTCACTGGTGTGAAATCACATTAGAAAGAAGCACAAGAAATAAGCATCTCCTTGTGAGCTTTATAAATTCATTATGCCAGAGTAGTGGGAGAATTTCCAGAAGGATCGTGACACTCTAGAGTTCATAGTATAGTCAAAGTATAATTTTTACTATTTCTTATCACTGGGTGAAAACTAATATAAGGTGATGAATTGACTTTCAAGAGATAAGTCAGAAGGTGAAGAAAAATCAAGCGCATAATGAGCACCCATACTTTTTTAGGCTCTGTCGGTTATGTAGGAATAAGGCCTGAGTGACTTGTTGCAGACCCCTTATCTTCCTCCTCATCATGTGGGTCAGTTAGCTAAACCCTTTTGACTGAGGATCGCAGTTTAGATTAGGTTCGAGCAAGGATGAAACAGATGTTCGATGGCACTTATTACATTCCCAACAAGAAAAAATGGGGATTTACGAGAAAATTGTAATTATAAGTTTTCAGTTACTTAACATTAATTTTAGTACTTATATTTAGTTTTCATTTTGTCTAATAGAAAGAAAAGCAAGAGGGGGTCAACTAAAGGACGTTTGTCCCAAAAAGACACTGGAATATCTTGATGATAGCTTTTGGCAAGGAAGAGCATCCACGTCGAGTAAGGGGATATGGTGTATAAGTCACTGTGAGGGACGTTTATAGGCGATCTGATGAGACTAGGAGAGGAACGAGTGGAGTCATGTCTCTGGAAATATTAGACAAGTAATCGCATCAGAGATGGAGGCTAGCATTGCTAAGCGTTTTAGGAAAGAGACTGATAAAATGCAGGCCCAATTCGACATGATACAATTGCGATTTGCCTTTGTCTTCCAGCACCATGGCATGGAAATGCCTCTGGAATTTTTTTGCAATATGACAGCAAGTCCATGATTAGACCACTGACTTATAGTAGTTGCCACCCGGTCGATCTTCAACCACATCCTGCCCTTAAGGTACTTAGTGTTAAGTTGTTTGGTTTTTGAATGTATTGACTTCATTTCGATACTTCGCACTAATGTTAATTGTTCATTTGTGTTGAATATTCGAAGATGCCGATCTTGTGTCATTCTCGCCATTGTTTCTAATAGCAAGACTCACATTGTGGCCACATGGATGGTTTTTCCATCCAAATCTGATACTCTGGTATACCATCTACAACTTCTGCCCGATCATTACAAAGTGTTAGTTGATGATGTAGCTAATGATAAGAGAGAGTTGAATCTTCCAGTGGAGACTACATTTCATCTCCAGATAGTGAATGTAATTGGAAGCCTCCCTCAGTGGCCTGCACATTTAGTGATTTTATGCGAGGTAATAAATTTAAGTTACATAAAAGCTTCTTTGTACATTTGATTTTGTGTTACACAAATTATGATGGTAAACAATTTCAGGAGGACTTATCGAAGCAAGCAGCATCTAGGGAAAAAGGTAAACAATGCCTAAGTGTTGAAATCTCATTGAGATGGCCTAATCTTGCTGATGACGCGACATTGGTATCATTGAGTCCCGCTCTCCAGAGATTACACAATCTGACAATTAGAATGCCCATACTAATGATTTTATTGACGCGATAGACTGGGATGTGTTTTACCCCCTATTGACAAGGTGTTTGGGATTCATGTTTTGGTTGACGATATCACCTACCTACTCAATATGATATAGTTGAACGTGTCTATTTTGCAAATTTTTGAAATATAAGACTTCATCCCACACATTTACAATTTTCATATAAATTTGATATTTAACTTTTGGTATAATGCAGTTAAGGTACCTACATCAATTGTGCAACGAAGTTGGGATTGAAAATATCGGATTTATGTGACCAGTGCAGATCGTAGCAGTTAATGTCGAATGTAATAACAACGAGAGTTTCAATTACATGGTCTACTTACTGAAACAATTGAGGGATAAGAAGTACATTCTAGTATCGTATCACATGGGGAAGGTCATTAATGCTATTCGTGTATTCTTTTTATTTTTTTGCTTTAGCTTAATTTGAATCATTTGTGACTACAATGCAAGCTTACATGCTTATAAAATATTGTAGAAACCAATGAATGCTACTTGTGATTTACCTTGAAAAGACATAGTGTACGATTCTTTGGAGTCTAAATGCAAATTTACAGTCAAGGTGACCTTAAATATGTAAGCAATTATAAATGAATATTGCATCATAGTCGTTTTGTGCAAGTTTGAGTTTGTTAAACTTGTGCATATACATTGAAGCTTGTGGGCATTTAGAACACTGTGGTCGCAAGAGACTTTAAGGCGTAGCACTCCCGTGTGGAAATCAACTAAGGTATAAAAAATAGAATTTAAAGGTTATAACAACTATTGATTTTATTGGTTGGATCACAATAATTAATTTTCAACTCGTTGGAAATTTTAGTGCGCTCTGTAATCAGGATCTGATGAGTGTGGATATTGTGTGATGAGAAATATATACAAGATAGTCATACTATGTTCTGGTAATTTAGAAACGCCAAGGTATAAATATTTATTGAAAACTAAGAATTGTCTAATCATGCATATACGTATATATATATATATATTATTAGCAAAGTAAGTAATATTTCATTTGACTTATTGTAGGTGCATGAAAGCGAGCATTGATGAGATTTGGGATAAATGGGCTGAGTACTTTGTCAAAAATTGTATGTAATTTTCGGTTTTGTTTATTTTTAAATATGGTTTATTTATGGATCAGAGCTTTTTATGCAAACATGTACATTTCAATAGTTTTCAGATATTTATGGTTAGTTTATAATGGTTTTGAGTAATTTATGGATTACGTTGTTGTTAATGTTTGGAGCAATTATCGATTGTAGTTTGATTTATATTATATTGGTTATTATTGGGTTAAACTGTATGTAAATTGCTAGTATTTGTGTTGTTTCTTCTTTGCAGTGTATTGTGTATTTGTTGTTTTCTTTTATTGCTGGTGACACTACAAAAAATTGAGCAATAGGCGTCGGTTGTTGCTCCAAAACCGACGCCTATTTGTTCACAATAGTTGCCTATTATGACAAATAGGCGTCGCTTGTCATTTTGGAACTGATGCCATTTGTTCACTTTAGGCGTCGATTCCAATAACATCAGTTCTTAGACCAACAACTGACGCCTATTGTTAAATTTAGGCCTCGTCCAAAAACTGACGCGTATATCCTTTACTATGTGTGTCGCTGTCAATAGCACCGGCTTCAAGACCGATGTGTATTCATCATTGCAGCCGACACCTAAAGTACTATTCTGTCGTAGTGAAGGTTAAAATCAAAGGGGTTAATTATATAGTTTTGTTTTTGTATTTTAGTGTGTTTGTTGACTCATTAAGTTTTGTATCTCGTGTTCTTGTACTTGTGAACTCTTCATTTGATAGTGGATTGATTTGTCATGTGATGAGGCCTAGGTGCATGTAGTTTTTCCTTAAGGAGTTTTCATATTAAGTCGCGTGTTCTCATTGTTTTTAGTTTTCTATACTAAGTTTTTATCACTCCTGTTTCTTATTCACAATCTCTTGACACAGATGTATCTAGCATATATAGTCTATTCTTAATACTTGCTGTGATATGTCTAATCTGCAAATAAAATTCTACTGATGTGTGTTACAATCAATTATCTATGTTTTCTAGTATACTTGTTGTAGAATTTGTGCTATGATTCAATTAAGCCGGTAATTAATTAAATAAATCTAAGTAAATTTAATCTTCAATTGGCATAAGAGCGGGTTCACTTCTAGAAAGTGAGATTCATTTACTTAGATATGGATTCCAGGTTCGTCATAATTAGTGCACTGACCTTCCTAGATGGTACATGTTACAACCGTTGGAAAACTTTTCTTGGATTTACTGTTGTTTCTATTGAGCATGATTGGATTCCATCTAGTGATTTTGGACAAGTCCACTATCACCTTAAGATTGATTCGAATACCAACAGATTTAGTAATTTAGCAATTTAATTTAAACATAGAAAAGCTTAGGCCTTGCAGTTGAAACTTTTTTTGTTTAAATGATTTATTTGATGCATTCGAGATGTATAATTTTCTTTTGATCTATAATTTCGAGCTAGCTAGCACTACAAGAGAGTAAGACAACAGTAATGGACTGTCTCCATTGCTAATGGCTATATTTTCATTGGTACAAGTGTTCTCCAATTGAACTTTTTATTAGTGATATTGTAAGTAAAAAGCTTGTCAATATTTTGCTAACGCCTTGGTATTTGTTGGAAATTTAGTAATGGATTAGCAATGCTATTGCATGTTGTTGGTAGTTACCAATGACCCTTGAACAAGGTATACGTAAAAACATCAACATTATTGTCCGTTGGTGATTTACCAATAGTGATAGTGTTGGAGTTAAGAGGTTCGTTGGTAATTTGCAAGGCCTTTTTTGCTTTGGTAGTATCGTTGTTAAGTACCACTTTTTTCCAATAAAATCTAGTTTGCTGGTAATCTTGACAAAGCATTTACTGAAAAAAATAATTGTGTTCCGAACTATGGCACAAAAATTATAAACAAAACATAATTCGCTTGCAATGCAGTGCAATACGCAAAGGGTAGTTCCTCAATGTTCAATGAACAAAATAAACTAGCAACGATAGATCACATTAGTACTTTATATTATGTCTTGGAGAGAGCACCTTTTTCATTAAGCATTGTGATCACCATTTATTAAAATTCAATACGTTTCCTTTCTTCTTCACACCTTCCTTCTTCCATCCGTAGCTCAAACTCTATTCACCTTCAATCTTCCTTCAACCTTACTTCTTCAATTTGTCTTTGCATGCCTTCTTTTTCCTTTTTATTGGATTCTCACCCGTGTGTTGCCCGGGAAGTTCATAACTCAGATAATAAAAGTCTAGAATTTAATAATTTGTTACAATATTAATAGTGACATATAACATGTAAGTAGTTCACTTATAAATTAATTTCTTATTTTTCAGTGTTAATTTGGCTATTATATAATAGCTGAATTATTGTATTCTATTTTTTTTAATTTATCAATCGCTCAATGATAGAAAACCTTTTTTAATCAAATCAATAGGCTATAGATAGTACATTAATCACCTTTACACGGTAATTGAATAGTATATTAAACAAATAAGATGTCAAGAAAAATGAACTTTTGTAATAATACTCACGATTATATATGATATAGATAAAACTAATTTTAAGAACAATACAAAAAACACAATAGAGTGAACTAATTCAAATTGTAAAATCGTTTAAGGAATGATAGAAATCAACTAATGGGATAATATCAAGAATTTTCAGGGGGAAGTAAATCAGATTAGGATTCTTTGTTGAGAAAAACCGAGCCTTTGATGGGAGAGAACGAGGACACTGCGTAGCAATCCCTAAGAACCGATACGATCCTATAAGAACATAAGAAAAAATCAATGAAAAAGAATAAAAATAAGACGTTACTAATGTAGTTCACAACTGGAATAATGAAAATGACCGAAATATCCTTATTAAGTGTAAAAAAGAGGGAAAATTCTGGTTAAACTTTGCCGTAACACCTTTCATTTAATTAAAATTCTGAGTCAGATGTTCAATTGAGTGCTGTTGGTGGCTTTGATTTGTCAGCTGATCATGTGATTTCTATTGAGAGTCATAGTCAGGATTTGGTCATTTTATTGTTGATAGTCCTGAGTTGCAGTCTCTCTTATCTGCTTTGAGTCGTGGACTCCCTCCTATTCCTGCCTCTCCCCATCTTGGTTCACTGCCTATCTGCCAAGAGAACACAGATGCTTCAGTTCCTTCTGTTGATAGCACATAGTTGTCTATCCCACATCAGCCAGTTTGGCATGGATCTGAGGGTGATTTGCCCAGTCTGGAGCACAATCTGATGCAGTTTGAGCCTGTTTCTCTGAGAAAGAAGAAGAAACAGCTGAAGCGCAAAGTTCAGGTGGGTTCTACTCATATGACACTTTGGCCCAGGTTAGTGATTTTCACACCCCCTCGTTTCTCATGTTGAGTATGATGATATGGAATGTTTGGGGTATTCGTAGTACGGTTACTCGGAGACGTTTGAAAAAAGTCCTCTAGATGCATAGTGTATGCTTTCTGATTGTGATTGAGCATATGATTTTGTGTCATGATTTTGCATTTATTCGTCGATTCTTTTCTTTTGATCGGGGGTTCAAAATCAGATGGATAGGATTTGATGTTTTTGGAAAGAGCGGATTCTCGTTGATTGTATGGTTGATCATCCCCAATTTCTTCACATTAAAGTTCAGGATCTTAGATTAGCCAGGACTTTTTATCTCACACCTATGTATCACTACTACAGAAAAGCCTCATAGGTGCCAATAGTAATCACTAATACGCATCGGTTTCTTCATCGACGCATATGTAGCCGACGTTCATACTAAAAGGATAGGCGTTGGTTGGTTGTCAATGCTTAAATGTGACAGTAGGCGTCGGTTTCGTGTCAACAACCAATGCCCATAATATAAATGTATTTTTTTAAATTTTAATTTAACTATAGGTGTCAGTTGTTGTAGAACAACCGACACCAAATTATTATTATCTTTTTAATATAAATTACACCAGATCAAATTCTGCCAATTTTCCTGTGACCTAAAAACAACAAATACATCCACAACTAGCCAAGAGAAAGCAACACTAACGCCAACAATTTACATATACTTTAAAAGCAATTAACACCAACTTGATATAAATGAATCTATACAAATACTACTACAAAATAAGCTAACGTGAATAAATCATTGAATTAAAATAAAACTAACCATTGAATATAAATGAAACTTGTTCAAAAATCAATACGTACTATGTTACTATATATATATATACACTCCTCTAATCTTCACTAGCTTCATAAAAATCTAACTACAATCAATAGTTAAGACCAAAAATCACGTATAATTTTGGAGAAAGTACCTGGCCTATGATTCCCAAATCTCATCTATATTCACTTGAATATATGATCCAGTTTCATATGTCTATAACAAAGAAAAAGAAATATAATTATACTTTGTTAATAAACTAAATACCATTTTGATTAGATAATTCGTAGTATTCGATAAATATTTATACCGTATCGAGATATTCTTTGGTACCAGCATATATGATGACTATCTAGTATATATTTCTCATCACACAGTAGCCACACTCATCAGATCTGGGTTGCTAAGCGCACTAAAATTTTGAACGAGTTTAAAATAAATATTAGTAATTAAATCACTCAAATTTGAAACTTCAATAGTTATTGTAACATATAGAGGATATTTTTCATACCTTGATTGTTTTCCACATGAGACTTTTTTTCACTATTTACCGTGATGCCTAAGCACCCTACACACACACACACACACATATATAAGTTAAACAAGTTAAAATTAGGGAAAAAAAAGAAAAATATACAATAGTTACTGATAATTGCTTACACAGTCAACTATAGCTTGATAGGCATGCGCCCGTTACCCTCTAGAGAGTCAAATAAGTAGACCATATTGCGTGATAGACATAGCACTAACAGCATCCAGTGGTTTCTAGAATATTTTATAAAAATGTAAATTTGAATATCTAGCAACAAATAACTCAAATTAAACCAAGGCAAAACAACAAATGAATAGCTGCAATGATAATACCCCATAAAATACGATGCTGGAATGTACTTTTATCTATCATTTCTCCCATCACATGGAGCATATACTCATAACTCATCTGTTGAGTTGCTCCATAACTAATAGTCCCCACCAGTGATGGACAAAGAAAGCCGATATTTTGAATCCCGAATTGCTTGCACAAATGGTGTAAGTATCTGAAATACATTGTGCACAAATGGTGTAGGTATTGAAATACATTGTGCCAAATGTGAAATGTCAGATTAAAAATTTTATGACGTACTTAATTGTGAGAGAGGAAGTCTTACATTTTCCAAACTTGCAAAATATGTGCATTCAGCCGTGTATGTTGAATAAGTCGGTTATATCAGTGACGGAAACAGTAATTTCACGGTCCATTTCGTCGGGGTAGAGAAACATATCTTTGCTATTCGGCACCTCAAAGAAATCTGTAGAGAGGGGCAGTTTAACAGTCAGATCATGCAACTTTTTGAGGTTGGGAGTTAGGGAAACCAATGTTGCATCGTCAACGAGATTGGGGTGAGCCGAAGAAACTTTAAAAGTCGCGGGCTGTTTACCTTTTCCCTTGGATGCTGCTTGCTCGAGTGAAAATTTGTTTGCCATCAATGTTAATTATGAATCCAAAATCCAAAAAAGTTTATTCTGAATGTTCAATTAATTACCTTGCCTAACATCACTAAATGTGTGGGCCACTGAGCGTAACCACCTTCACCTACATCCACCAACTGCTGGCCAAATGAATTTAGCATTAGAAGAAGATAATTACGCACATCTTTATATACATTGTCAATTAAGACTTTGTAATGACCGGCCAATAACTGTGCACCGTGCACCATCGTAATAGCTTCAAAAGGGTAAACCATGCCCTCCACCACAATTCTAGTAACGCCATCACAATTACGGGTGAGGCGACACGGGGTCGGTTTATCTGGATATTCAATACAAATGAACAAATTAACGTTAGCTGTAAGTGTTAGAATGAATTCAATGCATTCAACATCATCATAACGAAACACTATGAATATGTGAATGTCAAGATCTGGCGTGAGATCAGCTAACTGACGGCTACTATGAGTAGTTGGTCTGACTGAAGGACTCGCTGCAATAGGTATTTCTACGTTGTGAAATTGCGAGGGGGCTTCCATGCCGTAGCATTGGAAGACAGAGGCCATCTGTGATTGCATCATATTGAACTGAGCCTGTATCTGGGTGGTCTCTTTCCTTATCCTCTCGGTGATGCTGGCCTCCACATCCACTGTGATAACCTGTTGAAGATCCACCAATGACATGACCCCACTCACTCATCTCCTAGTCTCGTCAAAGCGTCCATAAACATCCCTTATACTGATGTATCCACTGTAGCTCCTCATTCGACTGGAGTGCTCCTCTTTGTCAAGATCCACCATTAATATATCCCGCTATCTCTTTGGGACAAACATCCCTTGGTTGGCCTCCTTGTGCAATTGTTTCTGTTTCAAAATTGAAACGCAAATATTATACAAGAGAATAAAGGACAGGTAAACAAAGTAAAGAGAAAATTAATTATTAATGTATACTTACAATTTTCTCAAAAACCACCTTGGTTTTATCGTTTGACATGTGATAATTTTCGTCAGGACCTTTCTAATACGTTGCTCGAGCCCAGTCTAGACTGTGATCATTGATCTGAAGGGTCAAGCTAACTGACCCATAGGATGAGGAGGAAGATAAGGGATCTGTAATGGCCCACTCCGCCCTCCTACGAGCATAACCAGCGGAGCCTAAAAAGTGATTGTGCTCATTTTGCACTTGACTCTGCCTCACCTTCCTACTTTTCTCCTGAAAGTTAATTTAACTGCTTTAGTTTTCTACCCAGTGTTGAGATAGTAATATAAAGTTTGCTTCAGAGGGTACCAAGAACTTCAGAGTGGTACGAACTTGCACGAATTTCTCCCAATGATATGGAAAAATGATCCCTTTATAAAGATCACATGGAGAATCATACTTATGGTGCTTCTTGTTGATGAACTTTCGCATCAACTTATTCTTGAAGTCTTTCAATCTCTTCCTAGCTTCGCTCAATGTAGCACGCTTCAAATCATCATTCTCGAGATTGAATCTTTTCTGCAAGGGAAGAATATTTAATAATGTTATTGGTAAGATCACCCATTATCGGTATCAAATTGAACCATGTAAACTTATTCAATACCTTGACATCTTCCCATATGAGATCCTTAAGGGATGGCTCAATTGCCTTCCAATCTTTATAGTTCATATGCACATGAATCTGAACCACACTCCCCACGTACTTGCAAACTCTAAAGCAAATGGCCCGATAGGCTGACCAAGCTCGTCCAATTCAACCACTATATCCTACTACTTCTTCTTCTTCTTGCAAGTTGATGGACCTCTTGTCCGCTTCTTTTTGCTGCTAGCCTCCTCACCTGCTGCACCTGAATTGTCAGACATCAAAAGTACTCACTATACCTGCATATAACCACAAATACAACCACAAACACCTTAGTGTAACCAACAAATCTA